>PVIC010054214.1:0-11816 GCA_004025085.1 Thryonomys swinderianus
GGGGGGGGGGGGGGAGGGGAGGGAAGAAAAAAGTGGCAAGAGGGCAGGCACCTGTTGAATAGAAGAAAGAGAGAGGAAAGGAAGAATGAGAGCAAGTGTGGCAAAGGAGGCAAGAGAGAGAATCAGTAAACAGGGGAAAGGTCAAGGCAGTGCCAGAGCACTTGCCTAGCATGCATGAAGTCCTGGCTTTCACCCCCAGTACTGAACAGGAAAAAAAAAAATCAGTAAATAAATGATCAGGCCAAAGACTAGGATAATTTCATCACTGGTACTGACCAGGTGATTTCCAAGGGTTGTAATCATTTATATCCCTGGTAGCAATATCTGGTTTTCTTTGTTTGTTTGTTTGTTTTGAGACAAGATCTCGCTTTTGTAGTTCAGACTGGCCCTGAGCTCACTATGGAGCCCAGGCTAGCCTCAAACCCTCCAATCCTCCTGCCTCTGCCTCCCGAGTGCTGGGATTACAGGTGTGAGCCACCATGCCCGGCACTGTGGTATGTGGTACCAGGGATCAAATTTGGGACCTTATGCTTGCAAGGCAGACACCAGAACCACTGAGCTAAATCCCTGGCCCAGCAATATCTGTTTTAACTGTCCATTTCAGCACAAGCCTGCCAGTGTGAGGTGTTACCCTTTTCTAATCCGTTTTAACACAACTGTTAACAGAAGTGACCTGTGGGTATAACCTGCATTTCTGGATGACCAAAGAGGCAGATTTGCAGGCAAGTTAGTAAACAGGAAAGATGCTCACTTGTGATAGGCAGAATGACAAAGCTTCTGGCCACCTGATGGCACATCCAGCAATTGGCGGCAGTGACCCAGACGGAGACTGGGAAGTCCCCTGGCACATTACCCACCACGTGGATGGTTGAGCTGAGGTTCTTCTCCACCTTGCTGGTGAGCATCAGTGGGGAGTGGATCCAGTGGAAATGGTAGACTTGAGCCTCGGTGGGCAGGGCCAGGCTGCCGTTGTCCTTGGCCTCCAGGCTGGCTGAGATGGTCACCTCCGTTCCAGTGGTGGCAGGGCCATCGGTGGTGAGACTGAGTTCGTACAGGCCTAGGAACCCAGACACAGACTGTTTCAGCGCCAGATAGGACTAGGAACCCTCAGCCACTGGGGGTCAGCCCCGTGACGGCAGACTGGCCCCCCTTCATTAGCAGGGGTTAGGTTCCAAGGTCCCCAGGGAGACCTGCAACCGATAGCATCAAACTGTTTACTGTTGTGCTTATTCCTGCATACTCATGGTGGACTTTATAAATTAGCCACAGTAAGAAGTCAGCAACAGTACATAATAATAAATAAAATAATTATAACAATATAATGCAGTGAAAATTAAGTGAATGTAGTCTCTGTTCTCTCCATATACTGTACGGAGCCCGGAATGGCAGCACATGCCTGTAATCCCAGTCCTCTGGGAGGCTGGCTGCAAGTCACATCCTGCTAAGAAAACTTAGGAAGGACCTGGCTAGAGTGGGGTGGGGGTGGGGGATATAGCTCAGCATGAAGCCCCGGGGTCCAGTACTTAGTACTGAAAATAAAAATGGTGTTAGGGCAGGCTGTTTACCCTCTGACCACCATCCATGAAAAAGGGTTATTGAGAAATGCTGGACCACAGCAAATTAAACCTTGAAAAGTGAAATCATGGGCGGGGGGAACCATTGTAATATTCTATTTTACCTAGGGAGAAACTGAAACTCAGGCAGCTCAAATGAACTGCCCAAGAGTCACAGAGCTAATTCACTGCTAAATCGTCATTCAAAGCCTGTTGAACTCCAAATCATAGATTTTGGGGTTGTTTTACAAGCGTCTCCAAGTGAGTTTCTTTCCCTACCAGACAACCAATGCTTGATCAAGAACATTTGATGGCTCAGTCTGCCCTGACCAGGGTACACTGAGACAATGGAGGCTTGTGTTTGTCACCGGAGGGGCTGGTATCTGTCCTTGTTGAGCAAGCTGTGTCATCAAGCTTTATATGTTGAGCAAAATTGAAATTTGAAAGATAAAGCTCAGTGAAAGGCATGGGCATTGTCCTGAGTCATTATCCTTCAACTATTTTAGACAGCTACATAATATTTCATCAAGTAAATAAGGTAAGATCCCACCCCCCATACTGGGGATTGCACTAAGCTACATCCCCATCCCTTTTAATATTTTTTAAAATGTTGAGATAGGATCTTGATAAGTCACTAAGGTTGGATTTGACTTTGTGATCTTCCAGTCTCAGCCTGCTGGAGTGCTGTGGTTACAGGCTTGTACCATCATCCTGGGTTACAGCTAAGATTTTAAAATAAAATTTATTTCCCCTAGAATCAATCCAGTTAGAGCTGGAATGTGTTGACAGTGACAGAACAAGCCTTGGGGAGGCTCCCACTGATCCAGAAAAAAATCCTTTCCCTTGATCTCGCTTCTAACTCTACAAAGTAAGAGGGTCTAGCTCCACATCATCCAAAATGTTAACCAAGCCTAGTCTGGCTGTGGCTATTTAAGTTGGCATTAAAATTTTTTTTTTTTTTTTGAGACAGGGTCTCGCTTTGCAGTTCAGGCTGGCCCTGAGCTCACTATGTAGCCCAGGCAAGCCTCGAACTCAGCAATCCTCCTGTCTCTGCCTCCCGAGTGCTGGGATTACAGGCATGAGCCACCACGCCCAGCGGCATTAAAATTTTTTAAAAAACAGAAGAAAACCTACTTTCTCAGTCACACAAGCCACATTTTCAAGTGATCCATAACCACAGGTGGGTAATGGTGGGCAACAAACTATTTTGTGCTAGATCTTCTCCAGGATTCCTGCCAGGGCAACACTGGAGCTTTGGGATTCCAGATTCCCCATGGGAAGCTGACCAGTGAATATTCATTTGCTGTGGTCTTGCAGGGGTCTTGGAGACCTTTCTGCATGTTACTGACTTGAGCATAAAACAGAAGCCAGTTGGGGCCTTCAACATCTTCCTCCCACCACACTGAAGGAAAGACTAATTGTAAAACATCTGAAAATAAAGAAAAGTATAAAATGAAATTTAAATCTTACTGGGCATGGTGGCACTTGATTGTAATCCCTCACTCTGAGAGGCTAAGGCAGGAGCATTTCAAATCATCCAGCCTGGACGACTTAGTGAGAATGTGTCTCAGAATTAAGAACTAAGAAAAGGCCGGGTGTGGTGGCTCACGCCTGTAATCCCAACACTCGGGAGGCAGAGGCAGGAGGATTGCTGAGTTCAAGGCTTGCCTGGACTACATAGTGAGCTCAGAGCCAGCCTGAACTACAAAGCGAGATCCTGTCTCAAAAAAAAAAAAAGAATTAAGAAAAGAGCTGATGATGTAGCTCACTGCAAAGGCCCTGGATTCAATCTCCAGGACTGCCAACTTTTTTATATTAAAAATTGAAATAGCCAATAGCAGCCATTATTACTTTTGGGGGCACCTCCTACCATATACAAGTCACCCCTCAGTATTATGGGGCACTGGTTCCAGGACCCCTCATGGCCACCCATATCCATGGACATTCAGATTGTTTGTTATTTCTCTTCCTTTGTGGTACTGGAAATTAAACACAGATTTTTTTTGCTACATCCTCATTCCCCAATTTTTTGAGACAGCACCCAACTATATTGCTAAGTTGTCCAGTCTAGGCTCCAACTTGTAAACCCCACCTCAGCCTCCCAGGGTGCCTGGATTACAGGTGTGTGCTACATGCCTGTCTTCAAGTTCTTATTTAAATTGATGTAGCACTTACATGTAACCTACCCACATTCTTCATGTACTTCAAATCATCTTTAGATTACTTATAATACATAATACAATCTGAAGACTATGTAAGTAAATGTGCTGTACCATTTAGGGAATAATGACAAGAAAAAAATACTCTGTTCCTGTCCAGTACAGATATAATTTTTTCTCAGTATTTTTGATCCACACTTGGCTGAATCTGTGGAATGAAGAACCTATGGTTATATGAGGCCAGAGATTTAGCTCAGTGGTTGCAGCACCTGCCTCACAAGCACAAGGGCCTGAGTTCGATCCCTGGTAACCACATACAGTGCTGGGCATGGTGGCTCACACACTTGGGAGGCAGAGACAGGAGGATTGCTGAGTTCGAGGATTGCCTGGACTATATAATGAGCTCAGGACCAGCCTGAACTACAAAGCGAGACCCTGTCTCAAAAAAAAAAAAAAAAAGAACCTATGGATATGAAGGACTGATAGTGTACATTTTTCAAATTACACTTTATATGAAATTATGTATTTTATTTTTTAAAAGTTTGTATCATGGGCACTTTCCTGAATCATAATTGAACTATTTTAGACAGCATAATATTTTCTAGAAACAAGTAAGATTGTGGGTAACTGGTTAGTTTCTTGCAGTATGGGGAGCCAAGGGTCTCTACAACCCCAGCTCCTTTTTAAAAACTTTTTTTTTTTTTTTGCTTTTTTTTTTGCTTTTTTGGAGACAGGGTCTCACTTTGTAGTTCAGGCTGGCCCTGAGCTCACTATGGTGCCCAGGCAAGCTGCTGCGAACTCAGCAATCCTCCTATCTCTGCCTCCCGAGTGCTGGGATTACAGGCGTGAGCCACCACGCCCAGCATTATATGTGGTAACCGGGGATCGAACTCAGGTCCTTGCGCTTGCAAGGCAGGCGCCGGAACCACTGAGCTAACCCTCCGGCCCTAAAAACATTTTTTAAATATATTTTAAGACAAGGTCTTTCTAAGCTTCCCTGGCTAGGCTGGAACTCATAATCATCCTGCCTCAGCCCCTCAGAATGCTAGAATTGAACTCATACCCATGTATCACTATCCCCAAGTAACAAATAAATTTTTTTTTTTTTTTGAGACAGGGTCTTGCTTTGTAGTTCAGGCTGGCCCTCAGCTCACTATGTAGCCCAGGCAAACCTCAAACTCAGCAATCCTCCTGCCTCTGCCTTCCGAGTGCTGGGATTACAGGCGTGAGCCACTACGCCCAGCACTATGGTATGTGGTATTGATTGCTGGTGGGTGTGAGTCACCACGCCCAGCATTGTATGTGTTTACTGGGGATCGAACTCAGGACCTTGCACTTGCAAGGCAGGCACAGGAACCACTGAGCTAAATCTCCAGCCTGAAAAAAGATTTTTAATATAAGGTTTTCTTCATCATAAAAGTAATAAACATGCATAAAGAATATTAGAATTGTCCCACTGTCATAATTTCCACAGACAACTGTTATCATATTATCCACCTTACCTTTTTCATGCATAGAAAGTTTCCCTTAGTCATTCCACACATTGCACACAATTTTGAATTCTTTTATTTTCACAGGATAACGTATCAAAAGTGGAGTATGGTTGAACTGACATTGGTGTCAGTACCTGCGTGCAGTGTTTCCCTTGAGCAGGTTTTATCTAATGCACGTGGCCCTTGCACTGGTCAACAGTGCTCTGCGCAGGTGGGCAGGTAGCACTGTTTTGTCATTGAGTGCTTTCTGCGGGTGAGATTTCTGCAGGCCACGATGACGGAGAGTGTTGGGGCCCAGGGGGAGCACCTATCACACGAACCTAGGCAGCAGGAAAGCAGGAAGGCTGCAAGCTCCATCCTGCCCATTTCCTATCAGCTTACCTTCCCCACCAAACTCATGCTGACAGAGCCAGACACAGAGCTACTGCTCGGGCTCTCGGCCCTTTGGGGCTTCTGGGCAATACTATGGTTACCAACCATATATAACTTAGTTCAAATTACTCAAAGTTGATTGCTTAAATTTAATTAAAACTAAGAATTCAGTTTTCTGACACTGGCCACATTTAACTGGTTTATAGCCACATGTGGTTAGAAGCTCCTCTCAGACAGAATATTTCTATACCTGAGCAACTTTCTATTAGCCAACCCTAGCCTTATCCCTTGAATTTCTTCTTTCCTCTCATACTCTGTTCTGGTTCATCTGTCCCAAGAATCAATCTCCAGGGCCAGGTATTTAGCTCAGTGGCGCTGGCATTGTCCTTGCAAGCACAAGGTTCTCAGTTCGATTCCACATTCCTCCCGCCCCTGCCAAAGAAATCAATCAATGGTGGAAGCCTGAAGCAGGAAGATTACAAATTTGAACCTAGCCTAGGTAATTAGGATTAGTTAGACCTTAGTTTAGAATAAAAAAAATATAAAGGACACTTGTAATCCCAGCAGCTGGCAGACTGAGGCAGGAGTATTGCCATGAGTTCGAAGCTAATCTGGCTATAGTGAGAATAATAAAATAAAAAAGGAAAGGGCTGGGGCAATGTAGCTCAGAGGGAATGTCTTGGCTGCAATCCCCAGTGTGAGGAAGGAGGGTTCAATCCTTAGGCCTCTGTTCTTCTAACACCTCTCATCTGGGATGTTTCCATCCTTCCTATCACCACTTAGTCCATTGCTTAAGGCCAGTACACAGCTGTCTGAATTGCTGCTCCAGCATGGCTCTGGCCTCCAGTGCCACCCCCTCAATGAGCTTCTTCCTTTTCGGTCTAGAGGAGCTTTAGCATGGGGTCCAAATTCATATTTTAGAATACACATGCTGTAGCCAGTCACTTGCCTTTTGTGTCCCCGACATGCCCTGCCCTTTCTGGCCTCCTTGCTAGAATGCCCTTCTCTGCCAACTTGTCCCTGGATAGAACACCTTCCAGGAAGTCTTCCCTGCACCTTCACCCCTCAGCCCTCTCCTGAAGCCTGGACATACTGCTGTCACACTGCCATAATGAATGAACCTTTCCTCTTCCCCAGTGCTCTTTGGACTCACTGAGACAGGGGTCATTTCCAGCTCCTCTGTGCACAGGAAAGTACCTGGCACACAGTAGGTAGTCAGCACTGTTGCCTCTAAGGGACACCTGGAGGGCAGGGTGTGGCAAAGGACCAGCCCAGCTGGCACTACCTCAGGAGACTGCTTACCCAGGTGCCACTGAGTTCCTTCTGGATGCCCCAGTTCCACAGGTGCAGGGGGGACCCAGAAATGCAGGGTATGCAGGGACTCAGAAAAGCTGAGAGATGGATTTGTCCTTGAGATCCCCCATTCACCTGCTGCCACCGTGGACTTCAGCTCCAGCCCATGTCCTACCTTTCCTGCTCTGAATCCCTTTCCTCCAAGGTTAGGTCTTAAGTCACAAAACCATGTGAATCAAGATGCCAAGAGCTGGTCACTTCCAAGGAAATGCTGGCACTGAAAAAGGGACCTGAATTAATCCCAGAAACAGAATTCCAGGTACTGCAGTGTGTATATTACATGGAGATCTGAGGTCCACATGGGCCACTGCTGCCATCTAGATTTACCCCACAATCTGTGTCCCTGGGACTGAGCCCCATTCTTCCTCCCTTTAGCTGGGAGGCAGCATCTGGTCAGGTTGCGCAGTGACCCTGAGACAAAAGGCCACCTCCTTACTCCGCTCCTAAAACCTGCATCCTCTGCCCCCTCCCCCAGTCAAGACGTGTGGGCCAGAGTGAGGCTGACAAGTGGCAGGGACATCCGGCTGCATGCTAATGGCCATCCAGCATCTGCAGTGAGGTGGGCGCACGTCAGCACCACGCAGATCCGTTGCCAGGGGAATGGAATCAAGGGGGGCAGCTGGCTGGGGCCTGAGAAGAGAAAGACAGGGTGGGGAGGGGCTATGGCTGCTGCAAATACTGTACAAATGCTGGCCCAGCTCGTGGAAGCCTCTTCACCTGCCATGCTATGAGGAAGGTGCATGGTCATTTTGCTTTGGTTGGATTTGGAAATACAGGTGTGTCAAAGCCCCAAGGGGAGAGACGGTGAACCTTTTAGTGCTTTCAAGGGTACTAACAGCCCACTGCCATAGGTTCCAGGCTCACCACCGCTGCCCTAGGGGTGCTGCCCTTCATTCTCCCCCAAGGCTTTTGGAAATGTCCAGGGAGTCAGGGCTGAAATGGACCATAAAATTCTCGCCAAGAATGGCTGAAGGAATCAAACCAGGGCCTACCGCTGAACCCATTTGGCTTCATCTTTCCAGGTTTGGGAGCCCTGTTGATTCAGCCCTCTATACAGAGCCACCAAGGAATGAGCTTTGGGGGCCTCCACAAGTGCCCCTAAGCATCCAGAGCTAAAGGGGCCAAAGCAAAAAGGGAAGGGGCAACTGTCCCCATAGGCTGCCCTGGAAAAAAACACTTAGCAGGTCTCCAGCGTGTCCATTCACAGCCAGCACCCTTCCCACTACGCAGCCTCCGGGAGTCCTGAGCACTCTAGAAAATGGCTACACCAGCCTTTCACAGCACACACAGCCCCAAACCTTTCCAAAGAGACCTCTATCATGTATATAACACAGCCTAGAATTAATTAACAGCCCCGCTCATGGCCTTCTGATTTTTAGAACCTTGGTGCAGAAAAATTTGTGCAGAATGATCTTGAACCAAGAAGGGTAGGATTTGGCTTCGGAGCTTCTATGTCCTCCTGTGGAGTCCCCAACCTGGTCTCACCTGCTGTAACTTGGACAATATTCACAATCCACTAGCCAACAACTACACATGATTTTCCTTACCATTTAGAATATACTGCTAATTTTTTATACATGTAGCCCTCAATGGATTACATGAAATTTCCAGGGGAATCCTCAAGAATAGGATCCTCCCCACAAAATTCTTCCAATTCATGCCCAAAACGCAGGGTTTTAGTTAACTTTGTGGCTTTTCTCTCACAAGTTTGCATCGGATTCCTTCTTTTCCTTACCTGTTTGGGTTTTTTTTTTGGGGGGGGGGGTGGTATGGATAACGAAAAATGTTGAATACTGTTTACCTCCACCCCACCTATCCCTGACAACTTTCAGTCGGCGTGTTTTTATTGTTCCCAAAGCGTGTCGGGAAGGTTGGTGCCAGTCTTCTGGTGTATGAAGGTGCGTAGATTGCGGGTCCAAGACAGCCTGTTCTTTCAGGTCCATTTTGGGAATGGCTTGCAGGGAGGAAATTGCAGCCGGGCCTTCGGAGCGCTACATCGCACCCCACCCCTCCCCCAAACCAGCCCCGGCTGATCTTAACCTCCCACGTAAAGGGACATCTTAAGGCAGAAGAGCTCCCTGAGGGCAACCTGCCC
The DNA here is from genome assembly GCA_004025085.1 of Thryonomys swinderianus. Taxonomy (NCBI): domain Eukaryota; kingdom Metazoa; phylum Chordata; class Mammalia; order Rodentia; family Thryonomyidae; genus Thryonomys; species Thryonomys swinderianus. The sequence continues at coordinate 9,026 of PVIC010054214.1, forward strand.
CGTGGGAGGCCGTCCCCCACCCACCCAGCCTCTTCTCCCCGTGCAGCAGGTGCCGGGTGCCCAGGCGTCCCCGCCACCCCGTGTGCCTCCCGGGGCAGGACCAACTGAGAGGTGGAAGGGGCAGGCACCGAGGAGGGTAGGGAGCCCCTTCGAGCATCGGGGATCTTTTGGGAGAGGAGATTAAAAAAAAAAAAAAATAGAAGGGAGAAAGGACAGACAAGAAGCAGCTCTGTGCCCGGCGGCCTCGGTTTCTGCAGGGTGCCCCGGAGGCCTGGGGAGGAGGACCTAGGGCGCAGGGCGCGGGGCGCGGGGCGCCACCTTGGCATCATGGGCTCCTGGGAGCCGGTTTACCTTACCTGCAGCCACCCTCCCCGGGGCTAAGGGCAGGAGGCAGGCAAGCCAGAGGACGCGGCCTAGGAGAGTGCAGACCGCCGGGGCCATCGCGGGAGCTGTGCGGAGCGAAGGCGCGAGGCTCGGACTCTGCCGCGGCTCTGCCTGGCGAGCGCGCGGGCTGTGGGGGAGGTGCGGGCGTTGCGCTCGCTCGTCCTCGCCGCGGAAACCGTGTTGCTGCGCGTCACCGCCGCCCAAGGCCGCCTGGAGACCCTTGCTGGATCAGCCAGTCCGCTGCGCCGCGCCCCCTCCCCTCCCCTCTCCGAGTCCCTCCCTCCGCAGGCTTCGTATCCTCCCTCTCTCCCGGCATCCTTCTCCCCACCAAGTCCGTGCTCGCGCGCTGTGACTCAGCGTCCCTACAGGCGCGTGCTGGGCCGCAAAGCCACACGCAGAACACCTGGGCCTTTCCAGAGATGTTCAGACGTCAAGCTCACAGCTTTTCATTCAACAAACATCTACTTCCTGCATTGTGCCAAAGGGCCAAGATAAGGCATGATCTTATTGCCAGTCAGCCTAGTGAATTAACAAAGTGAATCTCTGCTAACAGGCCTGGTGTCACCAGCTAATGCTGGATGCCAACAGGTGACACAGGCAGCTGCTGGTCACTGCTACCACCACCCTATGCCAGTCCCCTGTCTGGTCCCTAAGTGCTTGCTCATGATGCTCTTAGCTCTGGCCGGAGATTTAGCTCAGTGGTTCTGGTGCCTGCCTAGCAAGCTCAAGGTCCCTAGTTCGATCCCTGGTAACCACATACAACAATACTGGGCATGGTGACTCATGCCTACCAGCAATCAGTACCAGATGCCACAGTGTGAGGCGTGGTGGCTCATGCCTGTATCCCAGCACTTAGGAGGAAGAGGCAGGAGGATTTCTGTGAGTTCAAGGCTTGCCTGGGCTACATAGTGAGCTCAGGGCCAGCCTGAAGTACAAAGCAAGACACTGACTCACAAAAAGAAAGAAAAGAAGGAAGGGAGGGAGGGAGGGGGAGAGAGAGAGAGAGAGAGAGAGAGAGAGGGAGAGAGAGAGAGAAAGAGAAAGAAAGAAAACTATCATTCAGGGTGCTCAGTCCACACTGCTTAAGACTACAGGAATACCAAAGTGATTCCTTACTGTAACAGGGTCTGTGCTACAGCACCAGGGGGTCAGTACACAGGCAGCAAGTCTGCCAGATTAAAACCCACAAGTACTTGCTACTGTGTAGCAACCTACATATCTGTTTCAGTGAGAGCAGAAATCAGAGAATCTTCCAGAAGGCTTGCTGTGATTGTTGGATATACAAGAGGCTCAGATCCTCCTTTTCTGATCTTAGCCACTCCAGGGAGCCCTCTCCATTCTTCAAAAAGGCAACCATGTCTTCCACAATATTGGGAGTGGAGGAGGAGCACAACACTGACTGGCTGTCCTCAAGCTGGAGTGGAGAATGGTGATTTGATAGACAGGGAGGTCACTGAAACAAACTGTCCCAGTCTGTTAGGGTATAAGGGGGAACAAAAGAAAGCAAGATACAGGAGAGATACCTGTTGGCTGAGGCACACTCCCCTCCAGCTGAGGCACGGAGAAATAAGTCAGGCACTTCTTTGTCGTAATCCTGCTGCTCCTTGGCTGAAGCAAACACCTCCGGCTGCCCTTACAGCACAGAGCAGGTGCTTGCAGAATTCCAAGAGACCAAATGGGAGTCAGGAGGATTTATTTAAGGTGTATATATTGGCTAAATGGACTGTGCATCTAAAATAACTGAGCAATGAACAAAGTTTGTGAAAGGGATGTTTTTTGTAATGACACAGCAGGCGAGTTTACCAGAACAAGACAAGGGCAGACAGTTTTGTAACTGCCTTGAAAGAAGACAGTGAATCATATGAGAAAGAAGTGTCATAAACTTTGTTTACAGGAAATAGTTATTAATTTTATCTGTACCAGAACAAGGAGTTATAGCTTTTGGGGGGAGGGAGCTTGACCAAGGCTAGGAAAGAGTTGTTGTTGTTGTTTTAATTCTACTCCATAACAAGTTTTACTAGAGAGCATCATATCATTATTATTATCAATTTTTGTCATAAGGGAGTGCTCAGTACAATCTACTGAGCAGAGGTTAAGGTTACTTGGTTAAGACCATCAGTCAAGTGGTGGTAGGCTTGTTTATCAGAATCTCTATGGCTGATTGAATTTTGTTGTTGTTGTTTAGTTTTTTGAAACAGGGTCTGTCTTTTGTAGTTCAGGATGGCCTTGAACTCACTAGGTAGCCCAGACTGGCCTCAAACTCACAGCAATCTTTCTGCCTCTGCCTCCTGAGTTCTGAGATTGTAAGCATGAGACACCACATCTGGTGTGATTGAATATTTTTGAAAAGTGGGGTAAGAGGAAAAGGAGTTATAACAAAGAGGATAAGAAATTTTATTTTGGGGCC
>PVIC010054215.1:0-11634 GCA_004025085.1 Thryonomys swinderianus
TCTTTCTTTCTTTCTTTCTTTCTTTCTTTCTTTCTTTCTTTCTTTCTTTTTCTTTGGAGACAGGGTCTCACTTTGTACTTCAGGCTGACCCTGAATTCACTACATAGCCCAGGCTAGCCACGAATTCACAACAGTCCTCCTGCCTCTGCCTAAATTGCTGGCCCGTAAATTTTCCTTTTTATGTCACCAAGTTTTATTATTCACATACTTCATAAAAAAACAAATTTGGCAAAGAGTTGTGTTAAAAAAAATACAGGTTTCAGGCCAGAGATTTAGTTCAGTGTTTCTGGCGCCTGCCCAGCAGGCACAAGGTCTCTGGTTCGATCCCCGGTAACCACATACAGCAGTACCAGGCGAGGTGACTCACACCCACCAAGGAATCAGCACCACATACCACAATGCTGGGCGTGGTGGCTCATGCCTGTAATCGCAGCACTCGGGAGGCAGAGACAGGCGGATTGCTGAGTTCGAGGCTTGGCTGGACTACATAGTGAGCTCAGGGCCAGCCTGAATTACAAAGCGAGACCCTGTCTCAAAAAACAAAACAAAACGAAGTGCAGGTTTCACTCTGTGCACACGTGGGAGCCAGGTCCCTACATCAGCCACACCAGCTGCACTCGTCTGACGCCCCTGCACACACAGCCCCGGGCATACTTGGCACAGCCCGAGGACAGCAGGAGCAGCAGCTCTTCTTGCAGGGCAAACATTTGTAGTTTTGGCATCCGCAGAAGTTGGTACACGTGCAGGAGACTTCGGTGTGGCACGGGGCAGTTGGGTCCACTTCAAATGAAGTGAGTCAGAGCAAAACCCAGAGGCCAAGTGGCAGGGGAGCCCCGGGAGAGTGTCCCCTGGGGGCTGACTTTCCGCCCCTCCCCCTGGACACTTTTACACGTCACCCCGTATCACTAGCTGGTGTGGCACATGTTTGCGGTATGGTCTGATGTCCCACTAAAATGGGAGCTCCGTGGGTACTGCGGATGGTGTGCTCCTGCTGATTAGGGTTAGGGAACAGTGCCTGGCACATCCGGGCATTCTGCTTACGTCCTTGTTAAGTAGCCTGCCTCCGAGAAACCCTCCCTGACTCCCACTTCCACCTTAGAAGGATGTCCTCTGAGAACTCTGTGTATTTCCACCAGTCCTTTTTCTTTGTTTCTTTCTTCCTTTGTTTTTTATTTTTATTTTTATTTTTTTTGAGACAGGGTCTTGCTTTGTAGTTCAGGCTGGCTCTGAGCTCACTATGTAGCTCAGGCAAGCCTTGAACTCAGCAATCCTCCTGTCTCTGCCTCCCGAGTGCTGAGATCACAGGTGTGAGCCACCACGCCGGGCACTGTGGTATGTGGTATTGATGGCTGGTGGGCGTGAGTCACCACGCCCAGCATTGTATGTGGTTTCTGGGGATCGAACTCAGGACCTTGCACTTGTAAGGCAGGCACCAGAACCACTGAGCTAAATCTCTGGCTCTCTTTCTTTCTTTTCTTTTGCAGTACCTGGGATCGAATTCCAGACCTTGCACTTGTGAGGCAGGTACAGACCACTGAGCTAAATCCTCACTATTTCCCCTGGTCTTGCAGTCACGTGGCTTTTCTTTTTTTATTTTATTACTATTATTGTTCTTTTTTTTTGCTTTTGAGACAGGGTCTCGCTTTGTAGTTCAGGCTGGCCCTGAGCTCACTATGGTGCCCAGGCAAGCCGCCACGAACTCAGCAATCCTCCTGTCTCTGCCTCCTGAGCGCTGGGATTACAGGCGTGAGCCACCACGTCCGGCATTGTGGTATGCAGTGTTGATTGTTGGTGGGCGTGTCTCCATGCCCAGCATTATATGTGGTAACCGGGGATCGAACTCAGGTCCTTGTGCTTGCGAGGCAGGCGCCGGAACCACTGAGCTAACCCTCCGGCCCTATTATTGGGTTTTTAAAAAAAATATGGAACGCTTCACGAATTTGCATGTCATCCTTGCGCAGAGGCCATGCTAATCTCTATCGTTCCAATTTTAGTACATGTGCTGCTGAAGTGAGCACTATTATTGGTTTTTTGAGACAGGGTCTCCCTATGGAGGTTAGGTTAGCTTTGAGCTTGTGGCAATCCTCCCGCCTGAGCCTCCTGAGTGTCGAGTTAACAGGTGCACGCCACTATACCAGCCCCAGCTTTTCACATTTGCAAATTTCCTGATCAGCTTGCGAATTTGGGAAGGGCAGGCCCTGCGGTTCACATTAACAATCACCAACATTTGCTGAGTGTGTAGCATATCCCAGCTCTTCATGGGGCGTCCCACCCCACGGTTTCAGTGAGGGGGTGTGTTGCCCTCCCTTACCTGGGGACCCAGCAGGTGAAGCGGCTGAGGCCGGTCTCCGGTGCAGGGCCTGGCCAGCAGCCTGAATTTACATTTGGGGTCCATAACCACTGAACACACTGGCTCCCCTGAGAAGCCTCAGTCCTTTGTACCGTAAACGCAAGGGGAATGCAGACTGTGGCCAGGCTGAGTGTGGTACCCCAGGCCCAGTGGGGGAAGGTCTGTGGAGGATTTAAGATTGGGAAGGGGCAGAATTCCTCTTCCCCTCCTCTGCCATCGGAAGCCTTCGCCCTTTGGCATGGCGCAGTGGCGAGCGTCATCAGAGCCTCCCGCTTCAGCTCATGACCAGCGAGGCTGAAGGAAGAGGGCTGGGGTGTCCACGGCTATTAAATGCAAAAGGGAAACCAGCCAGACCGCAAACAAGTCCTTAAAAAGAGAAGTCCCAGAGTGAGCTCAGCCGGGTGGAGATGCGGCTCCCTGGACTTTTGCTGGGGTTTCAGCTTTTCTCTCCCTCTGGAACCTCCACAGAGTTTATTTGAATTTGAAATAATTTGAACAGAAAACTTGCAAGAGTATAAAAATTGGGCTGGGCGTGGTGGCTCACCCCTGTAATCCCAGCACTTGGAAGGCTGAAGCAGGAGGACTGTTGTGAGTTCAAGGCTAGTGTGCGCTACGTAACGAGTTCAGGGCCAGCCTGAAGTACAAAGCAAGATCCTGTCTCAAAACTGAAAACAAAAAACCCCAACTCTTCCTTATACTTTACCTAGATTCATCAATTTTTGTATTTTGCTACCCTTCTCCCCTTATATAGAAAAATACGCATATCAATAAATATATATGTAAGGATAGGTATATAATTGTTTGCTTTTTTTCTAAGCTGCTTGAGAAAAGATTGCAAACACTGGGCCGGAGATTTAGCTCAGTGGTTCTGGCGCCTGCCTCGCAAGCACAAGGTCTTGAGTTCGATCCCCAGAAACCACATGCAATGCTGGGCGTGGAGACTCACGCCCACCAGCCATCAATACCACATGCCACAGTGCCGGGCGTGGTGGCTCACGCCTGTCATCCCAGCACCTGGGAGGCAGAGACAGGAGGATTGCTGAGTTCACGGCGGTTTGCTTGGGCACCATAGTGAGCTCAGGGCCAGCCTGAACTACAAAGCGAGACTCTGTCTCAAAAGAAAAAAAAAAAGATTGCTAACACTAAGCTCCCCCCCCCAGTGTTGGCGATTGAATCCAAGGCCTCATCGTTCAGCCAAGTGCTCTACCAGTGGGTGACACCCCGGCTCATACCATGCTTCTTTATTCCTGAACATTTTATCACGTATTTCCCAATAACAAGGACTCGTCTCACATATACACAGTATAGCGGGTCCCTGACTTACAACTCAGCTCATTCAGGAGGACTGGCTGTGACTCACGTTGGTCAGCGGAAAGAAAGCCCAGCCTCCTCTGCCCAGCCTCGGTGTCTCTCTGCTGTGGACAGGCAGATCTCCACGTCCTTTGAGAGACCTTGGCCCAGGATTTCTCCATGAACCTCACCCAGGAAAGGAGGTTGCAGCGTTCTTTCCAGGACTCTTGAAGGGTCAAATCTGTGTCTGAGACCATCTAGAACCACAAGCAGCTGGCTTTCGGGTTATAACTCAAGACTTAAGGTATAAATTAAAACTAAAACTCCAATCCTAACCCAAGATGTTCCTGTGTATCAGGTATTATTTATTTATTTATTTATTTATTTATTTATTTATTTATTTATTTATTTATTTATTTATTTATTTATTTATTTATTTATTTGAGACAGGGTCTCACTTTGTAGTTCAGGCTGGCCCTGAGCTCACTATGTAGCCCAGGCAAGCCTGGAACTCAGCAATCCTCCTGCCTCTGCCTCCCGAGTGCTGGGATTACAGGCGTGAGCGACCACGCCCGGCACTGTGGCATGTGGTATTGATTGCTGGTGGGCATGATCACTACACCCAGCACTGTATGTGGTTTCCCGGGATGGAACTTAGGACCTTGAGCTTGCGAGGCAGGCGCCAGAACCACTGAGCTAAATCTACGGCCCCGATTATTTATTTTTTATTTAATTTTGAGACAGTCTTGCTTTGTAGGTTAGCCTGGCCTTCAGCTTGCTGTGTAGGCCAGGCTGACCTTGAACTCACAGTGATGCTCCTGCCTCAGTCCCCCACTGCCACTCCTAGCTTCACAGTACTAGATTTGGGAGATTATCATTGGTCTCCACTAACTTTTTTTTTTTTTTAGATAGCATCCTTCCCCTTCTAGTACGGAACCGCCCTGAGTTTGCACACGGCATGTAGTCGTCTTATCTTTAACCCATTACAGAGGCGGTATTGTGTGCTTCTTGGGTGTGGCTTCCAGAATGCTCAAAATCCGTCTTCCCGGAGAGGGTGATGTTCATTTGGGTCACCTGGTAAAGGAAGGCTTTTCCTTTGTGTAAATTACAGTTTTCCTCCTGCGAAGAAGGAGCCGTCTGCGTCTGCGGGGACGCTGGGAGGTCATGTAAATATCCTGTTCCTGCTGGGTCTTGCCGTGTTTGCTTCCAGGCAGCGGGAATTGGTGTTCTGTCCCCTTTCACCTTCTTTGTCCTTGTCCTCCTGGCTCCCCGTGGGCACTGGGATGGGGACCGTCTTAGCATGATCTACCAGCAAGATGAGAGGCTGCCAGCGTCAGCAAGAGCCTGGGTGTGGGGTGGATAGACGCCCCACCAGAGCTTTACTGGGTGAACCGGGAACGCTGGTCCCTTTGGGGAAGGGTGGGCCCAGCATCAGCCTGGGAGGAGAAAGGACTCCTGGGGTCTCACCTCAGAATGAAGAGCCAGAGCTGCGGTGTAGGTCAGCAGTAGGGTGCTTGCTTAGCATACATCAGGCCCTGGATTCACTCCTCCGTCCTGCAAAAAGCAACGAAACAAACAAAATGAAACTAAGAGACAAAGCAGACAAGAAAAACTGGGTTCCACCCTCAGCCTCCAGCCTCGGCTATGAGTAGCTCAGACAGGCTGTTTTCCTCCGCCACACGCTGTTCCCGCTGCGCCGTCAGCCCCAACGGGGCACTATGTTCCGCACAAACAAAGACAGGCCGTCCGCGTCCAAACGCCACCCCACAGCCCCCGCGAAAGGAAGCCTGGCTCGGTGTAAGGAGTGTAGCGACTGTTTCCTGTGGGAAACAAACCAAAAGCCAGAGGCACCAAGTGTCACACAAGCCACCGGGGAGGGAGCGAGGCGGACAGAGACCTCCGGCTGCCACTTTTCCTGGTTCCTGTGCCGCGCTTGCTCCCTGGGTCTCCGTGGGCTGCAGAGCTCTGAGTGGGCAGCTCATGTATTTTTTCGAAGCGTGAAGGGCACTTGTCAGCTTTGAAAAAATACATTAGTGCCCTGAAGCCACTAAGTACTGTTGAATTTCAAATAGCTTCCCGCCCCCTCTGCTACCTAGTTGTGATCCAAAGGACTAGCTGTTCAGGCCATGAAGTACCAGATAAATGAACCATGAGCTTCCAAGGATGGAGAAGAAGTATCCACACTCAAAACAGATTTTATGACTTAAAAGGACTGGTGTATTTTGCTTGGATGCTCCTCCTGGGAAGACCGCTGCTGTCCCTGCACCCACAGACGGTGGGAACGGGTCTCCTCACCGGAGCCAGGGCCCCGGCTCTGGGGCGAAAGCTGTTTCTCCCGTTGAAAGTCAATCTGCGTTCTGAGCTCAGAGGATGGCAGGGCAGCCATGGGGGAGACTGCTGGACACACAGTGCTGCCCACGATCTGGGCAAGGAGGGCAAAGCACCATCTGGAGTCATAATTGACTGGGAGTCAAATCCCGTGAGGCAGTGATAATCCTCACACTTGGGCAGAGTTAGTAACTAAGAGGGTATATGCAGTGCATGTAGTAGGCAACTACTAAGAGCTCAGTTATTCCTCTGATCATAGCATGGGCACTAATAATAATAACACTGATAATGATGATTTCTGAGCCTCCAGGCTGACTTTTTAGTCTTGGCTGGGAAGTTGGATCTGGGGTGGGGTTGGGGTTGGGGTGAGGATGGGGCCAGTGGAGGCCAATGGAGCAGTGGGTGACCCTGCGCTGAAGCCACTAAGTACAGAATGTCATGGCTGAGGTTTCAACTCTGACGTCCCTACCAGGGCCAGCAGCTCTACCCTCAGCAACTTTAAAATTTTTTTTTTTTTTTTGAGACAGGGTCTCACTTTGTAGTTCAGGCTGGCTCTGAGCTCACTATGTAGCCCAGACAAGCCTGAAACTCAGCAATCCTCCTGGCTCTGCCTCCCGAGTGCTGGGATGACAGGCGAGAGCCACCATGTCTGGCACTGTGGTGTATGGTACTGATTACTGGTGGGTTTGAGTCATCACTACGCCCGGTATTGCTGTATGTGGTTACTGGGGATTGAATTGGGGATCTTGCACTTGCTAGGTAGGGGCCAGAAACACTGAGCTGAATCTCCGGCTCTCTCTCTCTTTATTTTTTTTTAACTTTTTTTTGCTGCTGGAGATGGAGCCATGCTAGGGCAGGTAACTACCACTCAGCTACCCTCCCATCTTTGTCAACATTTTTTTTTTTTTTTGCTTTTTGAGACAGGGTCTCGCTTTGTAGTTCAGGCTGGCCCTGAGTTCACTCTGGTGCCCAGGCAAGCCGCCACGAACTCAGCAATCCTCCTGTCTCTGCCTCCCGAGTGCTGGGATGACAGGCATGAGCCACCACGTCCGGCACTGTGGTATGCGGTGTTGATTGTTGGTGGGCATGAGTCACCACACCCAGCATTGTATGTGGTTACCGGGGATCGAACTCAGGACCTTGCGCTTGCGAGGCAGGCGCCGGAACCACTGAGCTAACCCTCCGGCCCCTTTGTCAACATTTTTTGAGCACCGATTTCAGCCCAGGTAGATGCTACATGGTGACCATACAAAGGTGAAGACGTATGTGGGCCTTGCCTCACATAGGGTAGGCAAGAACTAGGGCTGAATTTAAGTCCCCAGCTGTATAAGTCTCATCTACCCATGTAGCTCTCGTGGGCCCTAGACTTCTCAAAGATGCAAATCAGTGTAGAGTGTGACCAATGCTGTACACAGCCAACCAACACTGGTGTGTCTTCCACTGATCAGTAGTTTGTCTCAGTTCCTGTTCTGTTGCTATAACTGAATACATGAGACCAGGCAATTTTTTTTCCCCAGTCCTCAGGAATAAACTCAGGGTCTTGGACAGCGTCAGGTACATTAGTCAGCTTTTTGCAGCTCTGACCAAATACCTGTGAATAAACAACTGAAATAGGGAAAGATTTATTTTGGCTCACGATTTCAGAAGCTTCAGTCTATGGTCAGAGGGCACTAATGCTTTTAGGTCTGTAGTGAGGCAGAACCCTCAGGGCAGGAATGGCTTGGCAGGAAAACTGTTCATCTCAGGATAGTCCGGAAGCTGAGAGACAGGAAAGGAGGAAGGGGCAGGGACAAGATGCATCCTTCAGAGGCAGAGCTCCAGGCCCCCACTTCCTCTGACAGAGCTCCGGCTCCAATAGACCATTCTGCTCTAAATTTATCAATGGATTCATATGTTATCATTAATCCAGGGGATTAATTGATGGTGAAATGACTCCTGGGGAAACAATTTCTGTCAGTAGGGCAGAAGGGTATCCTGGGCCTCTTCTCAAAGCCAAGTTTTTCAGAAGGGTTTATACCTTCATTTCCTTGTGTCTGCCAGGGGCAAAGTCTGACCACTTCCTGAGGTGCCCTCGGGGTATCTTTCCTATGGAGCGGAGAGAAGTATTTGGCTTCTTTTTAACGCCATTAATCTCTTAAGCAACCATACTCTCTTTGGCCTCAATTTTATTTATTTTTTAGAGTACTGGGATTAAACCCAGAGCCTGACACATGCTAGGCAAGCGCTCTACCACTGAGCTGCAGGCATTCTCAGCCCTGGCCTCAATTTTAAACACTCCTTGTCTTAGGTACTTTTCTCGCTGCTGGGAAAAAAAAAAATACCCCAAACCCATAAATTAAGGGAGGAAACATTGTTTTAGCTCCCGGTCTGTGGAGGTTTTAGTTTAAAATCGGCTGGCTCCAGGGCAGGGTGGTGTGACAGCCAGGCCTCAGAGAGGAGAAAAGTTCATGGTGGGCAAAAGGTAGCGAGGCAACAAGGGCCAACCACAGCTCTTTCTGCCCCTTATACCTTCTCGGGGCTACTTAGGGCAGGTAGCACTCAACCCTCCATCCTAGCACTGTGCCATGAATCAACCCCAGTGTCCCACTCTAGATCCAGCCACCTGTAGCCCACCCCCATGAGGCTTTGGGAGGACATCTGGACACAACCCCTTAATATTCCTTCTTCTGGCCAAACTGCAATTTATAAAAATCATCTTGCTATGCTTTTTAATTCAGATGTGCACTGTATAAATCTGGGTAAAAGCAGTTAGCGATACCCATGCCACTGCTTCAGTGCTGGGCTGTTTTGATTAATTAGCCCACCATCAGATTAATTGGTCCACTTAGCAGATGAATTAGTCCCTCACTTTTAAATTCAGCCTCTTGGGTTGAGGATTTAGCTCAGTGACATCATGCCTGCTTCACAAGCACAAGGTCCTGAGTTCGCTCCCTGGTACCAGAAAAAAATAGATAAATAAATTCAGCCTCTTTTGTTGTTGTTGTTTTTTGCAACAGGATCTCATTATGTAGTCCAGATTGGTCTTGAACTCATGAGGATCCTCTTGCCTCTGCCTCTTGAATCCTAGGATTACATGTATGCACGACCATACCTGACTAAATTCAGCCTCTTGCAAAATTTCAGGGCATGGACAAATGTAGAGAAATTCTAGACAAGTACTCTATTGCTAAGATGCATCTTTAGTCTTTTTTATATTCTACCGTGGTCCCTCAAGTTATGACTGGTCTCACATATAAACAACTTGGGTTATGACTGGAATTTGAGTTTTAACTTACAAACACAGTCTTGAGTTATGACCTGAATGCTGGCAGCTTGTGATTCCAGATGGTTTCAGATACAGGTTTGACCCTTGAATAGTTCTGGAAGGAACATTACAACATCCTTTCCTGTGTGGGGCTAATTGAGAAATCCTGGGCCAGTGTCTCTCTAAGGACACTGAGATCTGCCTGAGCACAGGAGAGAGAATTTGAAGACTGTAGAGGAAGGAGCCTGAGCCTTCAATTCATCAACTTGAGTTACAACTAGGCTTTGGGAATGAACTGAGATCGTAAGTCAAGGGTCCACTGTATTTTGAGATAGAGTCTCACTGAATTATCTGGTTGGCCTTGAAATTGCGATTGGTTTCCCTGAGCCCCCTGAGTAGCTGGGATGACAAGCATGTGCCAAGCCTGGCACGAGATCGTGTTATTTCTAAAGAGTAGAGGTGTATGAGCTCTGTGTTCTGGAGACCGGCAGGTCTAAGGCTGAGGGGCTATTCCTGGAGAAGCTGTTCTTGCTGGTGGGGACACTGCAGTCCCAAAGTGGCACAGGGCCTCACCCGAGAGGCAAATACACTCAAGAGAAAGCCCCACTGGCCTTTATATCAGGTCCACTCAAGAAAGAACAATCCATTAATCCACCAGTGAATTAATCCACCCTGAGGGCAGAGTCCTCCTGACTAATCACTCTCAAAGCTTCTGCCTGGCTCTCCTCCTAATACGTCACAATGGAGATTAACACGCGCGTGTGCACACACACACACACACTCAGACACACACCCATGCTGGGGACTGAACCCAGGGCCTGAAGCATGCCAGAAAAGGCCCCTCCCACTGAGCCACCCCCCAGCCCTACAGGTTACATTTCATCATGCATTTCAATGGAGATATTCAAATTGTAGTAGTAATTTTAAATATTGATTTTTCCTTACTCTTCCTTATTCTTTTGTCTTTGCGGATAACATGATCGTGGATATCTCCCTATATGTCATTTCTTTTTCTTTTGGACACTGGGTGACTAATTCGTCAGGGGTGATTCATGTGGTCCAGATAAATAGGTTTTTCTAAGCTTCCACTACACTGTAGCATTCACTAGGCAGAGTGGACAAGAGCTCCTGGATTGACAGGAGGTCGAAGCAAACAGGTCACCAGACTCTTCAGACGTGGATCGCTCTTTAGAGTTTCAACTGTCGCTCCAAAACACCGGGACAGTCCTGCCTCAGGGCCTTTGAACTTGCTGTTCTCTTCGCCAAGAGCACTGCTTAGCTGTGTATCCTCGTTACTGCCCAGAGATCTTTTTTTTTTTTTTTTTTGAGACAGGGTCTCACTTTTTAGTTCAGGCTGGCCCTGAGCTCACTATGTAGCCCAGGCAAGCCTCGAACTCAGCAATCCACCTGTCTCTGCCTCCCGAGTGCTGGGATTACAGGAGTGAGCCACCACGCCCAGCTTGCCCAGAGATTTTTTACTCAAATGTCTTCTTATCAGAGAGGACATTGCTGTTCCCTGCCCTCCAAATCCCTTTGCACCTCCTCACTCCACTGCATTCTCCATAGCCCTCCCTGCCTCCTGACCTGGACACGTTCTCCTGGGTGTTTGCCGTGTGTCTTCCCCAGCAGAAGGCACCATCTGTGAGGGCCGAGACACTCTGGTTGGAGCCTGAACAGTGCCCGGCACAAGGTAGGCTTTTACTAGAAATCTGTGTAGCCGGGCGTGGCGGCTCACGCCTATCATCCCAGCACTCGGGAGGCAGAGGCAGGAGGATTGCTGAGTTCGAGGCTTGCCTGGGCTACATAGTGACCTGAGGGCCAGCCTGAACTACAAGGCAAGACCCTGTTTCAAAAAAAAAAAAAGCGCTAATTAAAAATCTGTAGTAGGAGTGAACCAGAAGATCGGTAGGACGACTGGCCAAGCTTACTGTATTTACCAGTGTCTAGAGTCAGGGGAAAGCTCTTCTCATGTAAGGGAGAATAATCATAATTGGAAACATTATACCTTGCCTTTTTGGGAAGCAGGCTGTCCAAGACCTTGGCTGTGGCGTGTGAGGCGGGGCTGGCCCTGAGGAAGTGTTTCCTCTCTGCCCAACTGCAGCGAGAGGCTGACGGCCTCCGCAGAATCCAATCCCACTAAGGGCCTGGCTGCAAGTCAACTCGGGTTCCCTTCCTGGCTGGAGCAGCTTCCAAGTGACAAAACGAAACCTACGAATGTCCCAAGATGAGACAGGCTCCAGGGAGCCGGGCAGAAAGGAGCTGGGGGTAGGGTTTCTGCTCCCTGGGGAGCAGGTCTGCAGGGCGCCCAAATGGTTTTTAGAGGGTGAGGAACAGATCAAATGAGAGATAAACAGAGATAGGGAGGAAAGGAGAGACAGGTGGGGGAGAGAGAGAGAGAGAGAGAGAGAGAGAGAGAGAGAGA
>PVIC010054216.1:0-11611 GCA_004025085.1 Thryonomys swinderianus
TTTGTAGTTCAGGCTGGCCCTGAGCTCACTATGGAGCCCAGGCAAGCCTTGAACTCAGCGATCCTCCTGTCTCTGCCTCCCGAGTGCTGGGATTACAGGCTTGAGCCACCAAGCCCGGCTACAGTGACCTTCTTTATCTCTTTTAATCAGTTTGGGTTTGAAATCTATTTTATCTGCAAACAAGATAGCCACTCCTGCTTTTTTGCAGTTTCCTGTGGAGTGGAGGATTGTTTTCCAACCTTTTATTTCAGTCTATGGGTTTCCTTCTGAATTAGGTGTGTTTCCTGTATGCAGCAGATTGTAGGATCTTGCTTCTTGATCCAATCTGCTAATCTGTGTCTTTTAATTGGCTCATTGAGGCCATTGACATTAATGGTTATGACTGATATGGGCATATTTAGAGCTGCCATGTTTCCCTGTTCTTGGTTCTTTTCTTCCTTGCTTTTCCCCTTTTCTATTTAGTTTCTTGTTTGCCCCAATGAATTCACTCTCCTGAGTCTTGTGGGTATGGAATTTTCTGTGGTTTTTTTTTTTTTTTTCAAGATGTTCTTTAGAATGTTTTGGAGTGCAGGTTTGGTATTTGTGAAGTTTTTCAGGTGTTCTTTATCATGGAAGTATCTTATTTCCCCATCTATTCTGAAAGATGGTTTTACAGGATACAACAGTCTAGGTTGGAGGTTGTTTTCCTGCAATGCTTGAAATACTTCCCTCCATGCTCTCCTTGCACTGAGTGTTTGTGTTGAAAAGTCTGCTGTAATCCTAATTGGCTTTCCTTTATAGTTGATTTTGTTCCTTTCCCTCCCTGTTTTCAGTATTTCATTCTTTTGTTGTGCATCTGGAACCTTGATAATTATATGTCTAGGTGTAGATATTTTTATGTCATGGCCTTTTGGAGTCCTATAGGCCTCATTTATCTGTATGTCCATTTCTTTTCCTGTGAAGTTTTCCATTGTTATCTCTGACAATAGCTTTTTTTATGTCTTTTACACTGTCTCCTGCTTCCTCAATGACTCCAATCAGTCTTATATTATTTTTCTTTGTGTCATCTAGAAGCTATTGGATTAATTCCTCATGGTCCCTTGCTCTTTTCCATAGATTATATCTTTCCTGCTCGTTGGCTGCTATGCTGTCTTCTAGATCTGAGATTCAGTTCTCTGCTTCATTCATCCTACTGCACAAGCTTTTGTTCTCCTTCATAATTCCCTGGAGCTCTGCTTGAAGCTGTTTAAAAGGTTCCATTGCTTCTGCTATCTTGGATTCTATCATCTCGCTGATCTCTTCTTTAATGATGTCTTTCACTCTGGACAGTATCTCTGTTTTGATCACAGAAATGAGTTCTGATTTCCATTTTACTAGATCTGCTTTAGTTACCATCTCCAAGAGTCCTGGTGTTTGAGTTTCAGTTTGCCCTATTTCCCTTTTCTCTGAATTTCCTTGGGGTTGTGATCTTTGTGTCTGATTTTTTGTATATTTTCTCATTTCTACTATTTTGTTGTTACTAATGCTATTTGTTTGATTCTTTGCCTGATGACAGGGCAATGTTTGTTGCAGGTCTCTTTCTTTCTATTATCTGGGGCCCTTTGGATGTGGCACCTTTCTGAGGTGTCCTCCTTTAATCTGTAATGACCCTTCAGAGTTCTCAGTTCTAACACATCATGGGAGGAATTTGAGCAGAATAATCACATCATCCTTGTTACCATAATACAGTCAGTGCCAATATCAGCATTACACACTATAAATTAAATGAAAAGTCTTGTTAATTTGTATTGTGAAGACTTTGAGTTCATGAGTTACCTCTGTGTCCATATGCCAAAATTTAGAATTAATCAGCAATGTGTATACAACATGTAGATCGTAAATATACCCCAAACCCCTTTGGGGATAAAAGGTCACTGGGCGATCAGGGAGGTAGGGAGAAAGGAGGAGAGTGAAATAGGGTTAGCAAATTTCTGAAGATCACCTAGACCCAAGCACCTCACATATGCCAGCGGGTAATAAAGGATAAAAGGTCATATATAAAATAGTACCAACTATATGCTGTAAGACCAGTGGAGACTTTGCACACCTTCTTATAATAGTAGAGGAGAAGAAATAGGCCAGCCTAAGAATATTTTACTTGTGGATATTGCTTCTGACAGGAAGATAGGAGAGGGTATGGGGACAAGAGGTGAATAGAGGGATCTAGGAGGCAATTTTTTTTTTTTAATCTTGCCTGGTCTCTTGGTGCTGCTCCAGTGTGGTGGGATGCAGGAAATGGCTCCGGGTCCTCTCTGGCCTGGGTCCTTACAACGCAGCTCTGGGGTGGTTTGGGGGCCGGCTGGCAGGTCTCAATCCTCCGCTGTGGGAACAGTACCTGGGGGTTCCTGAGTCTCCGGGATGGAGCAGGGCCAGTCGGCAGACCTGAGTCCTCCAAGCTGGGAATGGAATGGCGCCCAGGGCTACCCAAGCCTCTGGGGTGGAGCGTGTTTCCTTTTTAACTGTTGAAATTTTTTCTTTCCCCTCATTACTTACCCATAAACCCCATTTCCCTTTGAATATTTACTATTTCTCAATATCATGCATTCTAGAACTCATTTACATTTTCAGTTTCTCATACCAGAGAAAAGATATGATATTTATACATCTGTGACCTATTTATTTCACTTATGAGTACAGCCTTAAGAGGTATACACATGTGAGTATAAATGACTCAAAATTCTCATTTTTATGGCAGATTAACACTGCATTTCATTAAAAAAAAAAACACATCTTCCTTATCCACTCTAGAGTTGATGGACTTTTGGGTTGCTTTCAAGATTTAACTATCATAAACTGAGCTGCTATAAACATGAGTTCATATGTGTTGCTGTGATATGGATCTTGTAATTCTTTCATGTGTATCCCCAGCAGGGGAAAATCAGCAGCACCACCCCCCAAATCTAAAGACCCAATTCAAAAATGGGCATCTGAAATGAACAGACACTTTTCAGAGGAAGAGGTAAAAGCAGCTAGAAGTATATGAAGGAATGCTCAATGTCACTGGCCCTTTGAGAGATGCAGATGAAAACAACACTGAGATTTCATCTCACTCCACAAAGAATAGCTGCTATCTTGAAATTAGCCAGCAACAAATGCTGGTGAGGCTGTGGAGAGAAAGGAACACTTCTCCACTGTTTGGTAGGAATGTAGACTAGTACAACCACTATGGAGATCAGTGTGAAGATTCCTCAGAAAACTAGTATTAGAGGCCCTATGTTATTCATTCTTTCTTTCATTTTTAATTTTTTAATTTTTGAGATGGGGTATTGGTATCACTTTTGTAGTTCAGGCTGACCCTGAGCTCACTATGTCTCCCAGGGAAACTTTGAACTCACAGCAATCCTCCTGCCTCTGCCTCTTGAATGCTGAGATTATAGGTGTGAGCCACCATGTCTGGCACTGTAGTATGTGGTATTGATTGCTGGTGGGCATGAGTTACTACTCCCAACATTGTGGTATGTGGTTACAAAACTCAGGACCTGGGGCTTGCAAGGCAGACGCCGGAACCACTGAGCTAAATTTCCAGCCCAGGTTACTAGATTTATAATGTCAGTGCTCTCCGATCCAGCCATTTTTTGAAAGCCACATATGCCAGGCTTGGCTTTTCATCGTGCGAAGTGGTCCCCCATTTCCTTCCCAGTCTGTGGTTCATTTTCTTAGAGGGGGAGTCTATGATTAACCTACTACCTATCCATAGCTATCTCTTGTGTTTCTCACCCAGTTACTGTGCTAATGAAACACCGGAGACCTGAAGTGAAATTGTTTTGAGGTACAGTCTTAAAGAACCCCTTCCCAAAATGGTTCCTGATGAAACCCTCTTCAGTATGGCAAGTCAGTGCACTGGATTTCTTCTTTACCTCTCCACCTGATGTGAAGGAGCCATTTTCATAGTAAAACCCATGCTAGCTTTGTAGTTTATAATAGCTGTGGACTATTCTTGGGGCTATCACTGTTCGCCTGGTCCATTATTTCTCCCTGGAGTTGCTGACTCTTTGGGACTTACCTCCACCCTCCTTAGGGTGTCAGCTTCATCTACAACCAGGTAGATTGGTTGGCTGGTGCTTCTGCTGCCTGGTACTAAGTGAAAACGAAATGTAGAGTGAGATTGGAGTTGCCAGGTAGCCCCAACCAGGATGTGAAATTTATGGTGTAAAGTTGGCTAGAGGTAAGCACTCGGCTTTTGGCTGACTGTAGGTGTGGCTTCATCTGTTCCCTCAGTCCCCTTCTTGTCACTGGGGCAAAATATTCCACACTCACAACATTAAAAAAGAGATTTATTTGGTCTCATAGTTTTTCAGAGACCTCAGGCCATGCATTGCTGACCAGCTCTAAAAAAGAAATGGCATAGTGGAAGAGCCTGGTGTGGAGAAAAGTTGTGCATCATGGTAGCCAGGAAGCAGAGAGCAAAGAGAGAATCCAGAGAGAGAGAGAGAGATGCAGGGGTGTGACCTGGAGGCACACGCAGGTCACCCCCCTGCAGTCCTGCCTCTTCCATCCAGACCCACCTCCTAACAGCACATTTACCTCTGAACTCTTTAGTGGATTAATCCACTGATAGGTATAGTGGTCCCATGATCCAGTCACTTGGAAATGCCTCACCTTTGAACACATGAGGCCTTTGGGGGACATTCTAGTTCTAAACCAAATATTTGGTTGAGCACATCTGAATGATAGGACTTGAGCAGACACTATGGAACAGACTGTGCTATATTTGCAGTCAGGCAGGTAGAACCGGATCTCTAGAGAGCTGAAGGATGCCAGAGGCGGAGACACCTAGTTGAACAGTGGAAGTCTTCCGTTTCCTTCAGCGTCTCGTGGAAGGACACACTGACTGATGAAATGCTTACTCCTTGGTGACATTAAGCACTTGCTACAATTTGGAGCTGGAATGTCCCCTGAAAATCGATATATTAAAGGCTTAGTCCCCAGTTTGTGGTGCTCTTGCAGGTGAAGAACCTTTAGGAGTTGGAGGCTAGTGGTGCCCAGCTATTAGAGGAAAGAGAATAGCTGTGTACCATGGAAGGATACATGAAGACATCCCACAGGGCCAAGTCCAGTCCAGAAGCATCTGCTTTCCTGTGTTTGACGCTCCTGAGCTAGCACAGCTTAACTCAGACCTAATGGCAAGGAAGTTCCCAAGAGGCTCAGACATAGCCCGACAACCCTCGAGTTGGAAATATGACTTTTCAGTGACTGAGTAAACCACAAGACCTGGAACAAACATCACTGGGCTTCTGTGTCTCCAGTTTCTATCTACCATTGATTCATACAGTTGGAGAAAGTAAAACACCTGGGATGTATAAAAGGAGAAAAAAATCAAGGTAGGAATAATAATGATTTACATGGTGGAGCTAAAACTAAAAACAATAGAACAATAAGAAAGTACAATGATGAATTATACTAAAATAAACACAATTATGGCTAATATGCATTGCTCACCATGTGTCAGACACAGCTCTAAAATTGATCATTAACTACCTGATCCCATCTTCACAGCAACCATGTGATGTATGAGAGACAAGGAACCTGAGGACATTTAGATGTATTTGCCTGAGGTCAGACGGTTGGTAAGTGGTACAACCTGTTCACCCTGGCAGGCTGGCCTTAAAAGTAGCCCTCATGCTCAATTACCTTCTCCAAGGAAGCTTGAGAGTGGGAAAATAAAACACAGTACCCATCCATGTTTCTTTTGAGAAGTACTCATTTGGGTAATTTTTCCCTTTTTATGATTGGATTATTTTGGTTTTTGTTGTTATTTTTTACTTCTGTGTATTTATGGATATTAATCATTGTCAGATGAACAGTTGGCAAGTATTTTATCCTACTCGGTAGGCTGCTTCTTTTACTGTGCAGCTAGCACCCTTGTTAGAGTGGCTATTATCAAAACAACAAAAAATAACAAATGTTGATAGCATATGGAGAAGAAAAGAACACTTGTAAGCTATTACTAAGAATACAAATTAGTATGCCATTGTGCATAGAGGTTCCTCACAAAACTAAAAATAAGGGCCAGGGATTTAGCTCAGTGTTTCTGGTGTCTGCCTGGCAAGCACAATATCCTGAGTTCGATCCCTGGTACCACATACCACAGTGCCAAATGTGGTAGCTCATGCCTGTAATCCCAGCACTCAGGAGACAGAGACAGGAGGATTGCTGAGAGTTCGAGGCCAGCCTGAACTACAAATGAGACCCTGTCTCAAAGAAAATAAAACTAAACTAAAAATAAAACTACCACATGATTTAGCAATCTCACTCCTGGGATATATTAAAAAATAACCCGAAATCACTATGTTAAAGGGACATGTGCCTTTCCATATTTATTGCATGCTATTCCCAATAGCCAAGGTTTAGAAACCTGAGTGCTCATGGACAGATGAATAGATGAAAATGGGTTACATATACACAGTAGCAGAATGAAATCCTATAATCTAAAACAAAATGGGTGGAATTAAAAGGCAGAAAGGAGCTGAGTATAGTGGCACATGCCTGTAATCCCGGGACTTGAGAGGCTGAATCAAGAGGATGGTGACTTCTAGGCCATCATGGGCTACATAGTAAGACCATTTTTATAAAACAAACAAACAAAAATCCAGAAATTGAAAGATAAATACCACCTTTTCTGTCTCATTTATAGAAGTCTGTTACTGTTGTTGGTTTTTACAGTCAACCTGGAGGTAGAATAGTGATCTCTAAAGGTGAGGACGGGGTATGAATAAAGGGAGGCTGGATTTGATCAGTGTACACTGGATGGATATAATGAAATACCCCTTAACCCCTTAATTTGTATGATCAACACATTAATAAAAAAGTCCTCAATTATATCTCCTAACCTATTAATGGAATAATTGTTAATGGAAGCGTCTCCAACAGTAGGGATGCACTGGTCACTATTTGTACGCCCCCTCCCCAGACCACCGAGTGGTCTTGGATAGCTAGGCTGAGGGCCTCAGCCTGTGGCCCAGGCTAGAGTTTTCCTGTATAGCACCCACACTGGCCCTTCTCAAGACTGGAGTAGTTGCCACCTACTTATTGGCACCAGACCATGATCACTAAGCCCAGTGCTCTTTCACTAGTGTCCTAGTCCTCAAATCAACAGAGCATGGTAAACTCTTGACTCCAGGGGAGCAGAAAGAAAACTGTCTGGGGCCTGCAGAGGAGGAGCACAGGGCCTGGTTGTGTCTAAAGCAGTGACAAGATATGTGATTTGGAGCCAAGCACTTCTCCCTTGTGTATCTTAATTTCTCCGCTTGGGCATTGCGTTTATGCATTAAGCAAATATTTATCATCCTATGTCCTGACACCTTTCTAAACACTGGAGATACAATGATAAGTAAGGCAGGCACAGGCCCAGCCCTCCTGAAGCTTGCATTCTAGGGAGGGGGACTCAAAACAAACAAATAAATATGCGGTGGAGCTGAAAGGCCAGGCAATGATAAGGACCATGTAAAACCCAGCCGGATAAGAAGGCGACAACATGCAGCTGCCGTTGGGTAAAGTGGTCAGGAAAGCAGAGCCTGGGGCCTGGGACAATGACTTCTACTTCGAAGAACTGTTGTGGAAGCCCAAAACATAAAGTGGCGAGTGATTGGGAAAGTTGTAAAATTGTCCAGATGCCGACGTGATTCTGACTCTTATTCTTAGTTGCAGCAGGGTCCCGGCTTTGCATTTTGATTTTTATCTTAACAGAGAACCCTTTCTCCCAACTCCTGACTTATGGATGCTTCTCTTCCCTCAAGAACTGGGATAGGTTCTTCCCGATGCCTAAGGAGTTTCCCTTTAGACAGAGGGCACCTTTTTTTCCAAGGAAAAAAGCAGGGTAGATACAGAGGCCTGGATGTGCCTGATCAGGGGAGAGTCCTACAGTTTCTACAGTCAAAGTCCAGCAAGCCAGGGTGTGAAGGAAAAAAAAAAAGAGGAGGACAGTGGGGGGGGTAGGTCTGTCCTCAGATAACCAATACAAGTTCTGCGAGGAGAGTAAGAGATGTGATTAAAGGCAGCCAGAGGTGCTCAGGAGCCACCTCGCCTACTACTGCCTCTGAAGAGGCAGGGGACACGTAACTGAGAGGGACCTTAGCAGTGAGCTAGGCCAGCAATCCCTAAACCAAGGATTGCAGCAAAATCCCCCAGGGAGCTGTCTCCGAGTACGTAACTGCCTCTTCCACCTCCTGGGAGTTCTACCTTAGTAGACTTGCAGTGGGACTCATGGCCCTGACATGTTTTTAAAGAAGTTCTTCAGATTCTGCACTACTGGCTATCAATCACTGTGCAGGCATAATTACCTTGGTAACAGGTAGGGAAACAGAGGGCCAGATGTTTCCAAATATCTAACTCAGTTGACAGGATGAGTCAAAGCACCAAAGCTAGAACTAGATGGAACTCAGGTCTCTGTTGCAGCCCAGGCTTCTGCCTCCTTTACCCTCCACCCCACATTTCACCAGCCACACTGAAAAATCTGGGTTCTGGAAAATCCTACCAAACCTTGGGTGCAGACTATGTGCTGGGACCGCTCTTGCATTAAGCAATGGGAGTCCTCTCTCTAGCTACTGGGAACACAAGCCAAGTTTGCTTTTGTCCTTCTCTTTGCATCCCTCTCTGGTAGTGACCCCTGGTGGCAATGCCAGACAGTGAGTGGAGAGGCTAATTTTTCAGAAGTTGCAGAGATTCTCCTCTTGTGAGCCCCTCATCTTTCACATGGGAGTGAATGAGCTCCTTTCAGAAAGTCAAGTAGAGAGCAATATTTTGCATATCAGCCATTGTAGGTTTACCTGAGGTGAATAAGACACAGTCTCGCCCTCAGAGAACTTGCAGTCTAATCTCAGAGACAGAACAGATGTTCATATATTAGAAGAGGAGCCCTAGGCTGAGAGGCAAGTGGGGTACTGTGGGATCCAGGGGAAGGGAAGGGAACTAGGACCTCTGGATTTAGGTTCTAGTCTCCTGTGAGTTAACAGCACACAGCAAAATAATATGAGGCTTAGAGAAATTGAGCTTGGGCCTGATCCATGCTACTCTGGGTGGCAAAAGACCCCAGGCCCCAGCCTGCCACACTTTTATTCAGCAATTCTCTAGTAACAAAAATGTAACAAAGACTCAGAAGGCAGGGTAAACACCGGCAATGGAGCAGTTCCACCTTGAAGCATCACAGCATGTGGGGCGACCAGAGTCCTTGTTGTTCTCCAAGGTGAAGGTGAATCGAGTGCAAATTGTAGGCAGCCAGGAAGGGCGTTCCAATTATTCCTCCCAAACAGGATTCTTCTGCAACATAGTTAAGTCCAAAGTCTGTCTGCAGGAAGGCCTGGTCAGTTTTGACCTTCCTATTATTTCTCCCAAGCAGAATTGTTCCCAACAGGATACCTGTATTCCTGGTGCAGCTTCTTATAACTCAGTGTTCTTCAGTAAACCTCTGCATCATTCTATTCTGCAGATTCCTCTTCTGAAAAATTTGGGTGAAATTCTTTGTCCTGACTACCTCCTAGAGTTAATGTATGGTTAAAGAGGAAGGGTGTAAAAGTGACTTGGATTCTATAGTGTCCCAAAAGTGTCTAAGTAGCTGAATTATCCATAGGGGGAGGGTAAACATAGCAAGGAGAGTGTTGTGTTTTCAACACAGTGACACCTCCATAAGAACGGAAGGAACTCTTTCAAAAATGAAATCATGTGAGAAAAATGGATGAAATTTGAGACCATAGTGTTAACTGAAATAAGCCAAAATAGAAAGTTAAATATTACATGGTTTCTCCTACATGAGAAACTAAAAACAGTAGGGGTAGGGGAGAAAGAGGAAACATGGTAGAAAACAAAAAGACAAGCCTGTTGGAGATGGGGAAGTGAACCAGGGGAAGGGGAGAAGTGCAGAGATGGAGGAGCTGGGTATAACAAATTATCAAGATGTGCTATATCCATGTAAGAATTCCCCAAAACAAATGTTACTCTTATGTATTACAAACATATGCTATGGTCATCATTTTTCCCATCTCTGAGACAAAATACCTGATGCCTACAACTTAAAAGAGATTGCCCTTGTTTGCCTCACAGTTTCAGTGGGCTCAGTCCATGGTTGACTGAGTCCAAGGCAGAAACAGCATGGGGGAAAGGCCTAGTGGGGAAAGCTGTTTACCTCATAGCAGACAAGAAGCAAAGAGAGACAGAGAGACAGAAAGACAGAGACAGAGACAGAAGGAGAGGAGGAGGAGAAAGAGGAACAAGAGAAAAAGAGGAAGAAGAGTAGGAGGAGTGCAGAGGAGAGGAGAGGAGCTAGGAACAACAACAATAAAATACACTCTTCCAGGTCATGCCTCCAGTGACCCGCCGCTCCTCACAAGGCCCCACCCTTTGACAACACATTAGCTATAGAACTCATCAGTGGACGAATCCACTAAGTATAGTGCCCCCATAATCCAATCACATTCCAAAAGACTCATCCCTGAGTACATGAGACCTCTGGGGATGTTTTAGATCAAAACTACAACATACAGGGCCAGAGGGTTAGCTCAGTGGTTCCGGCGCCTGCCTCGCAAGCGCAAGGTCCTCAGTTCGATCCTCGGTAACCACATATAATGCTGGGTGTGGAGACTCACGCCCATCAACAATCAACACTGCATGCCACAATGCCGGACGTGGTGGCTCACGCCTGTCATCCCAGCACTCGGGAGGCAGGGACAGGAGGATTGCTGAGTTCGCGGCGGCTTGCCTAGGCTACAT
This sequence comes from Thryonomys swinderianus, assembly GCA_004025085.1. Classification (NCBI taxonomy): domain Eukaryota; kingdom Metazoa; phylum Chordata; class Mammalia; order Rodentia; family Thryonomyidae; genus Thryonomys; species Thryonomys swinderianus. The sequence continues at coordinate 10,720 of PVIC010054216.1, forward strand.
AGTGAGCTCAGGGCCAGCCTGAACTACAAAGCGAGACCCTGTCTCAAAAAGCAAAAAAAAAAAAAAAAAAAAAAACCTACAACATACATTAAATAACGGAACTCTTTATGAAAGCAGCTCAGCGTGAACTTCAATCTCTGCTTAGGCAAACATTTAACTCAAATTCAAGCTCACACATGATGTTTTAAATATGCAAATATCTACACATAATTCAGTACTTTCTGACCGGCTTTCAACTCTTCTTAATCATGATTAAACAAGTTAATGCATATAAAACATTTTTTTGAAAATAGAAAACATCATGAAAATGCTTTAGCATGATCAAGCATAGACTCCGTTTATTTCCCTCTAGAATCACCTAATTTGGAACTATATACTACAGTAGGGTCTCACTGTCTAGAAAGTGAGACCAAAGATGGGCACATCTTGTTCAGTGTTGAGCTGGGCTTGGTTCTTTACACCCAACAGAAGGTCACAAAGAAAGACAAGCTGCTGTAGATCAAGCCATTACTGATCATAGGGACTCACTGCTTTTCTACACACTGAGAGGCCTTTAAGAGGACAAGAATTTGATCTATAAGAATAAAAATAAACCAGTCATTGGGCCAGAGATTTAGCTCAGTGGTTCTGGTGCCTGCCTCCCAAGCACAAGGTCCTGAGTTCTATCCCAGTAGCCACATACAATGCTGGGTGTGGTGACTCACGCCCACCAGCAATCAGTACCACATACCACAGTGCCGGATGTGGTGGCTCACGCCTGTCATCCCAGCACTCGGGAGGCAGAGGTAGGAGGATTGCTGAGTTTGAGGCTTGCCTGGGCTACATAGTGAGCTCAGGGCCAGCCTGAACTACAAAGCGAGACCCCGTCTCAAAAAAAAAAAAAAAAAAAAAA
>PVIC010054217.1:0-11600 GCA_004025085.1 Thryonomys swinderianus
CTATATTAGTGAACACATAGTACCTGTAGATTGTAGATGGAAAAGTCACATGTGGCCTCTTAAAAAAAGCTTGGTATGACTCTTATAATGCATGTCTGACTCTTATCATGTATTAACTTCAAAATATAAAAATACAGTCCTATATTTAAAGATGGAACTCAATAGTTTTGAGTGGAAGTTCAAGAGACTGTCACCAGTCGAAAGAGACACTGGCCACTGTGCTCTGCAGAGGGTGGGGAAGTTTAGTTACTCTTCTGTTTAACAGGGAGCCGCAGTGTCTCTTGCATCTGTGACTCCTATGTCTGACCATGAGCAAAAACATGTTTGGAACTAAACATGTTTAGAACCAAACAAGCAAAGGAAGCCCAGTCCTGAAGAGAAGTACCCACACCCAGACCAGAGGACACATCCTACAGAGAACCCTCTTATCTCTGTTGGAGAAAAGTAGGGAGGAACCATTAAACTGATATCCACAACTTCACTAGGACAGGTCAGTTGTAATTAAGAATACAATCTTCACATTAAATAGACCTGGGCTTATGCTGTCATTCTGAAACTTGCTATTTGTACTTTAAGCTAATAATGATATTTGGATTTTGGGGCTTCCAGAGCATTAAATAGATGAAGCTTTTAAGGTTGTAATAATGTAGAAAATGCTCAATAGCTATTAACATGAGTGCAAGAAAAGCAAAAGGGTTCCCCAAAGTCATATACATAACCTGTTGAAGGACTGAGACCAGGCTAACATCAACTTGATTTTCATGGCAATGCTCTTTCCACTCATTAGCCTGGTAGCTTTTATAATAAAATAAAACTTCATTAGCATATTCATTCCTATACATATTACCTCTGACACCTTTTGTATTATGACAGAAGTGTCAATTTGTTAAAATACACAAAATCAACATAATTATTACTAAATGATGTTTTACAAAATACACTTAATTCCTGCGGTGAGTAAGGAACTGCTCCCTTAGCATCAGAGCACACCATATCTAGACATCTGATGAAACTAAGTTAAATTGGGGATAAATAATGCTTCCTGAACCACTGGGAGGGTTCTCCCAAGAGGTAAAGACTGCTTGGTGAAATAGAACCATCTTGGATCTTTCTTTTGGTAATTTAAAAGAAAAACCAAACAAATTTCTTAGCAAAGTGTTAATTTTTTTTACCCTAAACAATAAGTTCAGGGTTCACCAGATATTTAGAATAAAAAGGTTTGACTCAACCTCCCTTTCTTCTCAGCACAAAAGAAACAGACAAAGGAACTAATGTCCAAATAGGGTTAGACTCCATGAACAGTGCTTTTTTTTAACAAAATTAAAGTAAAACTACCTTTATGATTTACTTTTTTTTTCTTTTTTTTCTTTTGGTGATACCAGGGATTGAACTTGGGCCCTTATGCTTCTAAGGAAGGTGCGGTACCATTTGAGGTAAATCCCCGACCTTATGATTTACATTTTTTGGAACCTTCATAGTGAGCTATATATCCAGCCCTATTAAGTTTTGGGCCAGTCTCACTAAGTAGCTAAATTGCCTAGTCTAGGCTTGAACTTGCCATCTCCTGCCTCAGCCTCCCAGAATCCCAGGATTGCAAGCACATCCCACCACCCAGCTACAGTATGTTTCTTAACTGTTGAGAATTTTTGTAATACTAAAATGATTCATAGATTTAGATTTTACAATTTTAAAATGAGAGTTTTATCCTTCATTAATTATTTTTTGCACGCTGGCAGTAATGCTTATCACCCACATATGAGAACAAACCACTGTATTCAGCTTCCTTAAAACATCAGTGTCATGGGGGTCTCACTTACTCAGGACTATAATCTTTACACTACCACTGTGACTCTGCCCTTTTCACCAACACACATGTTTCAGGACACAGGGAAATGAAACCTTAGGCCACTGCAGTAGAGGAGGAGGGGGGACCACTTACTGAGAAAGGCAAATTCTAAACAGCTATCAAAAAAAGTAATATACATGTTGAAGGAAATGTGGCTTTGTCTGATGCAACATTATGATTCACAAGAGGCCACACTGTGCAGAAAGATTTCTTTGGCTGAAACTTTAAAGTCTCCTCCCTCCTGCTGTCCTATTCTGCAAGGCCCAGGGCTGACTTCTCTGGTTCCCAGGCTGTGACAATCAGCGTGTTTGTATCTGCTGGTCCCCTGACCTACACCTTTTATAGGGATCACACAACTGTTCATGTCCCTAGACATACACTGGAGGACACGGACTGGTGAGAAGTAAGACACAAACTTCCACAAGACTCGTTAGCTTCCTGGTTTTCCTCGTCAGGGCAGCAAGTTCTGAGGTTATTTGTTCTGTCACTAAATCCTTATTTGAAACCAACGTGAGGTCAGATGTAGAAACCACACAATAATGTCTTCTTTTTTCTAGATTAAATTGCCTCCGGCAACAAAATTTAGAAGTTCCCTTTTAAGCAATTAAATTTAGCTGGAAATTCTTGTTTCTCCTTGCATAAAACATTTTAATGTAACCAAATTTAACATCACTTTTAAATAGCCTCTTAAAAACCTCTGATATCTTTTTAAATCTTAGTCAACAACATGTCCTAAGTTTTTAAAACTACATTTTTAAACTTAATGTACTCTTCAAGTATTGCCATTGTCTGACTGAGCAAGCAACTCCTTTTTGAATACTAATGAATTTTTGCACAGGTACTTAGTAAAAGGAGAAACTTTAAATTCTCCAAGACACTGCAGTATTGGGACTAAAATAGCAAGATTTCAATTTAAAAGTGTGTCAACGGATCTATCAATGAACCATTTCAAATTTACTTACAAAGTTGTTATTTCATCCAAATAAATTATCTTACTTGTTATAAATAAATGAAACAAGAAATGTTTAAAGGTGTCATTTTTATTTGAGACATAATTGGCATGCCATCCATCATCTATATATCTATATCATCTATATCTATATAAAATTTTACAATTTTGGAGCTCTCTCCATCTATATATATACATATACATACATACATTCATATATCCTTCACCACAGTCAAGATTATGAACATATTCCCACATAAAATTTTTCAGGCTTCTTTAAAAAGAATTCTCTAAGGTCAACAATAAGCGTATAATAGCCAAAGTGAAAAATAAAAGTGATTTGAACAGACAGTTGACCCCTGAAAATTGCAAATATGCCCATAAAAGTGTTCAGTAGCAACCACAATTAGGGACGTAAAGGTGACAAGTACACTGCCTCTACTAGAATAACCATGATGAAAATGATGGCACAGCGAGTGCTGGCTGGACGTGGAGGAGATGAACTTCTCACACATGAAATGCGAAGTTTACTTTGGAAGCCCAGCCTATTAGTTTCTTTAGTTAAAAGAACACCTATTACTCAATCTGACCATCCTACTCCTAAGTATTTATACAGCAGAAATGAAAGTATGTTTATCTAGGAACTTCTATTAAAATGTTTCAAGTAGTTTTACTTTAATAGGCAAAAGTTGGCATCAACTAAAACAAAGCAAAAGAGAATACACTGTGATAGTCACAAAATAGAATACTATTCATCAATAAAATGCCAACTCTTCATACAGTCAACAATATGGGTTAATCTCAAAATGATTGTGCTGAAATAAAGGGGAAAAATCCCACATTGTATAAACCAGGCATGATGGCCCCTGGTTGTATTAAGCAATTACTCACCAAACATAAAGAAATTTAAAAAAAATGAGGCAGATTTGAAAGCCCAAGTGTTACCAAATAGGATGTTTGACAAACGTTTGACAAAAGATTTATGTCATTATTGCCCATGAAGACAACCTTTTGGGCCATGAAATTAATAATTACCTAATTCTCCTAAGTTGTCTCTATAAACCATCTTGGACATATTATCAACTTGGAAAGACCATTTTGGTTACAAAACTTAAAAGAAGAAAACTCAAAAAGTTAAGCAGTTTTCCTCTAGATGTATAATATAAATTTGACCTTTTCAACTAGTAGTATATAGTGGCTATAATGCTATGAAATTATCACATAGTGACCTGTTTTGAACAATGGTATACATAAGTCAACTTTTTCTTTTGAAATTTTTTCTTTTGAAAGCTTTATTGAAATATAGGCAGTATACACACTTTGATGGGTCTGGAGAAGGGCTTATGTTGCTATTCCCACAACCTGGGTGCTCAGCTTCTCCATCTTATTCATTACTTCCAAAAATTCACCAGACACGTGTGTGTGTGTTTGTGTGTGTGTTTTGTTCTATGGACACTTAAGATCCATTAACATATTTGAAGCACACAAATGTTAAATATAAAATTCTCAATGTTTATTGTGACCATAATGTATATATAAAATGAACCAATAAAATCTATTAAAATTACCTAAAATATTAAATATAAGTTATATGCTGTTTAGATTTCAAAAATGTATTTGCTGTGCATAACTAAGCAAAAAATTTATTTTATTTTGTTTCCAGCCCATAATAATCAGCATTCCATTTTCTATTCCTTTGTTTCACTTTTTCAAATGCTTTATATAAGTGGAATAATAAAATAGTTAACCTACTGTGCCTTGTTTATATCATTTCACATAATGTTTTCCAGGACATTCATGTTATCACAAGTAACAGGATTTCCCTCTTTCTTAAGGAGGAATGATAATTTTCCTTGTATGCAGTATCTTTATCCACATTCATTGCTAGACATTTTACAGGTCTGATGCCTTACCACCCTCCTCCCCAGCCACCAGAGGTGATGGCAAAGGTGATGTCCAGTGCTGTGGGGCTGCAGGTCCTGCTGCTGTTGCCTCTGCTCAGTGAAGCCCCTCTGGTCCTCCTCTTCCCAAGGGACACCTATTGGGAGTTGGCAGTACTTGGACCAGCCAGCTGGAACCCTGCTGCTCTATATGTCCACCCTGCGAGACACACCAGAGAGGCGCCCAGCTTCCACCTGGGTCAGCACCTCCAGGCCGTCTACCACAAGCTGCTTCTCAAGAATGACTGGATCTGCCTGGAGGACACTGGCCTTCTCTACCTCAACCCAAGCCTGGACCATGATTCATGGGAGCAGCTCAGCCTGCAGAATGGTGGCTACCTACAAAAGATGTCAATCCCTACACCACCACCCAATCTGCCAGTTGGCCAAATGAAGAGGCTCTTGCTTCAAGATTGGCCCCCAAAAAGTCAACACTGCCCAGTGCCATGACACCCCAATAAGACCACCTGGAGAGATATAAAGGACCTCCATGACCACGCTTGTGCTTTGGCCCCTCTGGGCAACCCCCACCCCATACCGGGGCCAGTGCTGGTGGTCCTCCTGTGTTCTGCACTCACTGCCAACTCCCAGGTCCTAGTCACACAAGTCTGAGCCCTAGTTCCCAATCCCCCTCTTCTAGTTACTATCAACTGGAATTCCTCCCTTACTCACCCCTTTGCCAACGACTCTTCCATTTACCCTATAGTCATCAATAGCATCCACCCTGAGTTTCATGGAATACTTCTGTCTCTCCTTCCTCTGCTTTTCTACCTCACCTCCAAGTGACTCTTCCCCTGCCCTAGTGACCTAAAGACTGATACCACTGACCCATCTTCCTTGTTCTTGGGGCAAATACTTCCTTTTCCAGAGTATCTGGGACCTCATATTTGTGTGATGACTTGTACTATGTGTCCTATACCCCCAACTCAACAATTTTGCCTTTCAGAGCCTGTGTGTTCACCTCTTGCCGAAGACTGGTTGGGCAGCAACTCCCTGTTTAACTTTATGCTTCACTCACACAGAAAACATGATTTAGGGGCCTCAGCCATCATCACCATCATTGTGTCCATACTTACCACAGTCTCTGCAGCCACCACTGCTCCAATCACCTTGCACAACCAGATCGCCACTGCCTCCACTCTTAACCAATTTGCTCACAATACTACACACTACTTTGGGCAAACACCAGCACTCTTCCATGACACCTGTGCTGCCATTGTCAACCTACAGTCCCAAATAAACTCAGTCCTTCGATGTGGCTACCTTTAATAATATCTGGGGCTCCATTTGGGAGGGGTTCACAATGGGCTGGTCCAAGTTAAGTTCATGGGCTTGTGGGGTAATTTGAGGGTTACCCCCATCTGACCAAACCCATAAAAGTGTCATATGGTTGGCAGAGGCCATTGGGTCTAAACAGAGGGAAGAAGATGATGGTAAAATCCAGGTCTAGCTGAGCCAACTGCAGCACACACCAGTTTCCTAGGTCCTGAGAGAGCCCTTGGCCCTTGGTAGACTAAACTGAGACCAAAGCAAGAATTGAGAGTGAACATGAAGTGTGTATAAATTGTACCAATAATGAATTCAATTAAAAATAAGTAAAAAGAAAAATATACTCTTTTTAAAAATGTGAGATTGTACCTGTGTTGAGTGTTACCACTGTGAGCTAATACTATGGCCTCTGATCTGACAAATGAGAAGTGTGTGGCATGGGAGGGTTACTTGTTGATGGGTCAGTTGAGCTTGAGAAATGAGTTTCCTGTCAAGGAGAAGTAAGAAGCCCATCATGATCATACATGGCTCAAAGACAAAGGTGGAGCCTTTTTACATATCTATGTATCAAAAATTTTAAACATAAAAAGCTCATACTTGTATGGAATTTGTTCATATATGAATTAAATAAGTGCATTTAATAAAAACGTGTCATATACTGGTACAAATTCCCCAATGTTATACATGATTGTGAGATGTATATAAATTGTACCAATAAATAATTCAATTAAAAAACTGTTAGATAAATTTGTTGACCTTGAGGGGGGTCCCTAAACTATTGGTAAGACTCCATTTTAATATATATATATATTTTTTTTTTTAATTTTTTGAGATAGGGTCTCACTTTGTAGTTCAGGCTGGCCCTGAGTTCACTATGTAGCCCAGGCAAGCCCCAAACTCACAGTAAAACTTTTGCCTCTGCCTTGCGACTGCTGGCATTACAGGCATGAGCCACCACACCTGGAACACACCATACCTGGTATTGTTGTATGTGGTTACCAGGTATCAAACCAGGGGCCTTGTGCTTGCTAGGCAGGCATGGAAACAATGGAGCTAAATCTCCTGTTTTTTGGTTTGTTTTGTTTTGTCTTGAGGGTCTTCCTTTGTGGTTCATGCTGGCCCTGAGCTCACTATGCAACCCAGGCAAGACTTAAATTCGCAGCTCTGCCTCTATTCCCTGAGTGCTGGGATTTCAGGCATGAACCACCACACCCGGCCCTGTGGTGTGTGGTACTGGAGACCAAACTCAGGACCTTGCACTTGCCATGTAGACACCAGAACCACTGAGCTGAATCCCTGAGTCACTCCATTTATCTTTTATAGAGCTTTTTTTATTTATTTGTTTGTTTGTTTGTTTGTTTGTTTTGTGGTATCAGAGAATGAACTAGGGCCCTTGTGCTTGCAAGGTAGGCACAGTACCACTTGAGCTAAATCCCTGGTCCTAGAGATTTAATTTTTTGTTTTATTTTTTAAATTGAGTTTTTTGGCACACTTTATAGATGTACATTATGATCACATTCATAATTGGGAATTTACACCTGTACATGATATCTTTATTCTTATTTTTCCCATTTCCCTGCTCTCCCTTTAGCCCACCACCCTCGTATACACAAGCTTTGTGTCTAGTTTTTCCTTTTTACCTTCACATGTTTTCTTTCCCTTCTTTGCTTTTCCTTGCCTCCATGTGCAAATACCATATCATTTCTTTACTGTGAGAACCTGAAGGTGTATATGAGGTCCAAAATGAATAAAATGTACTGTGAAACAGGAAGAAAACCTTCAAAGGTTAAGAGTCCACTTAGATGAGCAGATTAGCAGTCAGAAATGCTAGCTGGTTTGGCCAAAGGACAAATCTGAAGGAAAGTTATGGTCCCTGGAAAGTTATGGTCTCTCAAAGTGTAGGTGCTGCCCCTTCAATCTACACAGTTCACTCATCTCTACTGAGGCAGCAACCCACACATGCCTTCTCACCATGAAGAGTTCTCAGTTAACTCTGGTGCACAGTCAGAAATAATAGACCAAAGCCAGTGGTATCCTGGAATACAGAAAGTACCTGTAACGTGACAGCCAAGTGCCACCATATAGAATTCAGAAAACCGCTAAGGAAAACAATGAAGATCCACTTAAAAAATGAATAAAATCCTTGAAAAAGAAATGCAGGTAGCTGAGAAAATACAAATGTCAGACTTTACTAATACTCAAAAAAGTAAAGCCAAATAAAAAGGGAGCTGTTTTTGTCACTAAATTAACATTTCTAATGTATAAAAAAAACTACCAAAAATTGGCATTATCAAAAATTAACAACAGGGCCAGAGGGTTAGCTCAGTGGTTCCAACACCTGCCTTGCAAGTGCAAGGTCCTGAGTTCGATCCCCAGTAACCACATACAATGCTGGGCATGGAGACTCATGCCCACCAGCAATCAATACCGCATACCACAGTACCGGGCGTGGTACCGGGTGTGGTGGCTCACGCCCGTCATCCCAGCACTCGGGAGGCAGAGACAGGAGGATTGGTGAGTTCGAAGCTTGCCTGGGCTACATAGTGAGCTCAGAGCCAGCCTGAACTACAAAGCGAGACCCTGTCTCAAAAAAAAAAAATTAACAACAAATGATAAAACAACAAATTTATATGTTTCTGATTATAGTTGTGTATGATTACAGTTGTGAAGTCTTAGGTACTTCACACCCACTAGCCTAAGCATTCTCTATATATTAGCTCAACTCTGTGAGGCTGGTGTTATTTTGATTCTTTTATTAAAGACAAGAGACCTAAAATGCAGACAGAGTAACTTTCCTCATGTATGAGTAGAGAAAAACAACCATTCTGACAATTCCTTAGATGCTACAGAGTAAGAAAGTTTAAAAGCAACATCTGACCTTGTGGAATAACTGTGTGGAAAGATGTGTGGACAGATGCATTTAAAGCAACGTTACCACTCAGGTTGCTTCTGACATTTTACTGTCATACATATAAATGGCAACCCCAAAAGGTAAAAGCTTGGAAAGGGTAATAGAGAAATGACTAAATAATAGTAGTCTATCACTATAACAAAATATTATTCAATCTTCAAGTTCTATGAGTAGCAAAATTTTGATCAATATATAACATTAATAATAGTGAAAATATTAACAAATAACCCCAAATAATATAAAGCATGTCTCCAACTTTATGTTTTAAGCTCACTATAAATACATACATATCAAAAGATAAATGGTGAATCCTCATCTCAGTGAAGAGAAATATGTGATCCATAAATAAGGAGATGCCAAATTCTGTTTGGAGCAGCAGCTAAGAACATAAGGAGGATCCTGTTTTAAAATATGAGTAGTGACCTAAGATATACATACTACATTACCATCCTCATGAAATAATTCAGCATTTCTGAACCCAAGAAGCCTCAAATTTTTGTCATTCCTTCTAGGTATCACTAAAAGGGACCACATCCTGGATCATTCCTCCATATTATTTGGAACAAAACTAATCCTAATCTGAGATGCTTGGGCAGGGTCCTGATCTCCAGGTCTAACCAGTCTTCTTGACCACTGAGCCTAGGTCCAACTGACCCATTTGACCTCAGGGAGTCAGATATTGGCTGTCATTGACTTGCTGAAATGTAAATTTGTCCAGCCAAATAAAACTGTGCATCTCCAAACATTGCAAAGTGGGCCTCTTCTGTGCCTGTTTGATCCCTGAGATTCCAAAGATAGCTCCTGGCTAGTTCATTTCTCTTTTCTTGCTCAAGGCCTGAATTTCATTCTTATTCTTCAAGATGATCCTCTTTGACACTACAGACTGGATTGCACTGGCATAGTACTAGTAGAGTCTGGTCTAGCTGAGACTCTGGTCCAAGACACCAAGAACAAGCAGGTCCCAGCCTCAGAGGAGCTGGAGAAAGGAGCACTAACTCCCTGTTTTCTTGTGCACATCCTTAAGACTGATGGAGACCATACAACTTGGGCCAGTTCCCCCATCTATCTGTCTGTCTGTCTGTCTTTCTTTCTATATTTTGTCCCTGAAAAATGAGCAAGGTAATATATATGTATGTGTGTATATATATATGTGTGTGTGTGTATGTATGTATGTATGTATTTGTGTATATATATGTATATATATAATTTTATATATAAAATATATATTATATATATATAAATATAAAATCTCACTAGGAATGTTCCATTAAAATATTTTTAGTATGTAAACGTCAAGTGCATCAGTGTGATCCCCTGCGATGCCCATGGAGTTGTGATAATGATGACGACCAAGCATGCTAGCTAACTCCTAGTTAGTCCCAGGGACAGAAATGTAACTAGAATGCAAGATCCAGGCTGTCCGTTTTGACCCATACTTAACTTTCTCTTCGGTACTAGTGCAGTGAGTGGCATGTGGTTGCCAATGGAAAAATCAGTGGGCAAATGTGTCTTCCAGTGATGCTCTAGGTACCAGATTATGGGGCACTCTGAGGAGCAGTAATTCTTCATGCACATGGGAAAAGAGCCTTCGGCTTCTGGGAAGGTTCTCCAGGTTTCCTAGCCACCTTCTGAAGCAGTAATTATGTGCATTATTTAGCTCCCATGTTGAGAGAGGAAGGATTAAGTGAATCCCTGTGATCCAAAATGTTACTCCCTGTAGCAATCATTCAAGAAGTCCTGCAGTTTCTCTCTATGGAATAAGCAGCATTAAGATCCATGAAGCCACAGTCCAGGATTCAAGGAGTCAAAACCTTAGGCTTGGAATCCAGAGTTCAAGGCAGAGACTATACACGGGTGGAGAAGGCTGTTTCCAGAATGCCACCTCCTCCTCCCCTAGACCCCATCTCTTCCCATCTACCTTACAGAACAAGGTCTGACATTCCAAACAGACTGATGTCATTGTCCACAGACAGATAACCTCAGGGACCAGGTCTTATTCTTTCATTCTTAGAAGCAATCACCTTTCCAGTGACCCCTTGCCTAGACTGTCACATTGTGTTGTGGTAACAGATTTTTTTAAAAAACCTCCTAGCTGACTTTATTTATTTTTTTTAATTTGAATCTCATTGGTACATTATATATACACATCATGATCACACATAATATTGAGAATTTATACCAGCATATGACACAATTTAATTCTCATTTTTTCCCATTCCCCCACAGATTTTTATGGCTGGAGTTAGTATTAAAAAAACAATGTGGCCCACTGATTTTTATTTCTTGGTCTCTTAAACTGCATATATAAAAATCACCTAGGCAGTTTATTAAATATTCAAATCCTTAGGCCCCCAAACCCAGATATTCCAAATTAATAGAGCTTAGATGAGCCTCAAACATCTTCTCTCTGTGTTTCTTCCCTTTTTTCCTTCTTTCTTTCCTTCCTTCCTTAATTCCTTCCTTCCTGCCTTCCTTCCTCCCTTCTTTCTGGCCTTCCTTCCTTTTTCCTTCCTTCTTTTTTCCCTTTGTCTTTACTTTCTTCTCTCCCTCCTTCCATCTTTCTTTCTTCATATGCTTCTTCTTCTCTTCTTCCTCCTCCTTTTTCTCTCTCTCCCTCCTTCTCTCTCTTTCTCTCATTCTTCTGCTATTCAGAGTTTGAAGTCACAAGTTCTTCAAACCTTTAGG
>PVIC010054218.1:0-11599 GCA_004025085.1 Thryonomys swinderianus
TATCCATGTTAATACAATCACGTGACTTGCCACTTTTTCATCTGTGTACCGTCCATTTGTTTTGTAGGTTCAAATGATTGAACCTTCAGGGAATGGGGAAAAAAGTTAATCTCTTCTACAGCATCACTACATCAGTTTTGGTGCTTGTATTTGACATTGTCTAATAATTCATATATATGTTTGTCCTCAGGCATTTTCTTAGATGATTTTTCTGTATGATATCTAACATTCAGGTCATGGGGCCACCTCAATAGTATAAAGGAAAAAAATGAATTACATTTTTATTCTTCCACAAAATATATTAGAATAAATTTTATAAGAAGAGACTATTCAGTAAGGCTAGTAATGAACTTTTATACAAATATTCAAGTATGAAAAATGAATCTTATGTAGTATTATTCTGGACAGCAACCAAAATACAAATACTATTGTGTAATAATATAATTGAGGTGATTGATTTACAGTTGCATTGTGTTAAAACAGAAAATTGCACATGTGGGAAAATACATACAGATGTCACATTCTGTGAATAATAAGAATAAAATATAATAGAAATGGTGATATACCTAGTAAAACAGAAATAACTATGACTTATTTCATGATTTTTTTCAAATTTTAAAAACTGAATCAAGTTTGTGCTTGCCAAGGCAACAAAGTGCATACCTTGCTTTTGTGGAATCCATGAGTTGAAGTATTCAGGTACTTCTTAGAACAGTTTCTGAATATTCTATAACTATTAGTATGATAAATAGATTGCCTTTTTATGTCTTAAATAGGTTAAATTGAATAGCTTCATAGTGCTAGCAGCCACCTAAAAATGATTTGAAGAAGATAGTGAACTTCCTTTCCCTACTCTTTTTTTTTTTTTTTTTTTTTTTTTTTTTTTTTTTTTTTTTTTTTTTTTTTTTTTTTTTTTTTTTTTTTTTTTGCTTTTTGGAGACAGGGTCTTGCTTTGTAGTTCAGGCTGGCCCTGAGCTCACTATGGTGCCCAGGCAAGCCACCGTGAACTCAGCAATCCTCCTGTCTCTGCCTCCCAAGTGCTGGGATTACAGGCGTGAGCCACCACGCCCAGCATTATATGTGGTAACCGGGGATAGAACTCAGGTCTTTACGCTTGCGAGGCAGGCACCGGAACCACTGAGCTAACCCTCCAGCCCCTTTGCCTATTCTTTTGCCAAGATTTCCACAGCCAAAGTCAAAACGAGGTATGAGGCAGTTACCAGTCCATGTGAAAGGAGCCTCCTTCCTTTTGTTTGGCATCGGGCTGACTCTACCACACAGCTTGGTGAGCATTCACTAATGCTGAACCACAGGCACTGATCCCAAAGATAAGAGATATTATGAAATCCTGCCCATGTAGTCGAGGTCATTCGGGGTAGGAAGACTTGTCTAATGGTTTGTGATTCAACCTTCTCTTATCTGTACTATTTAGTAATTACCTAAATTCTTTGCTTATTTAATTACCTACTTCATGTGCTTGTAGAAAAATATACTTTTCTAATTTATTTAATGATCCAAGTCTAAATGAAACATAAATATTCTACATGATAAAACAGAACTATATAAAAAGAATATTTTGTAAAATCTTAGAAATGTATCATTTCTCTAATCCTTACATATAGAAGTACTACACTTTATCATCAAAATTTTAAGCGATGAGAAGTCGTGGAGAAATCCATTGTGCTTTTTTTTTAAAACATGTCAAATTTAACTAATTATTTACTCATATACTGTCACTTTCATATTTGCAAAGAAATACTTGTATTTTGATGAACATAAAGGTGTATTTGTACCATTTTCTTGTTTCCAGTTTCTGCTTTTATGGAAATATTGTATAATTCTGTGAGCCATAGTTAACAGATAATGTTTCAGCAGGTAATTTGCGATGTGCAGGGATACCTTTTGGGAATACAACATTGGCCTCCAAATTAAATAATGTTTTCAAACATATATCTATATGATAGAATTTTCTTCATGGCTGAATATCTCTACTCAGTTTTCCACAGTTTATGCAGTAAAGTTGATCAAACAGGTAAAATGAAAATATATTTAGTGTTAAACCTAACTTTTAATGTATTCATGTGGTCTTAAAACCATTTATGTAACACTCTTCACCATCATAAAATGTATTGGCCACCTGTCCAATAAAGCTGTCAAGTACAATGAAAACAAAAGAGCCATTTTAAGCCAGTAACTCAAGATAAATGGTGAATGAATGTTCTGAGTACCAGTAAATGCATCATTAAATATTCAGTGGTGGCTAAATACAATAATATAGTGAATTATTTGACTAAGTTAGAGAAATGGAAGAAAAGAAAATGTGAGAATATTATTTTAAAAAAACAGTTTTTAGAAAACAAACTATTTTTTTGAGGAAACACATAACCGTGTTTTCTAGATACACTCCAGATGTACATTTTGCCCTATAGTTTTGCCATTATTGTACAATAAAATAGTGAGAATAAGAACAAGATTTGTTCTTGATGGAAAGATTATTTATATTTTGACTCAGTGTAAAACTAGTTATTAATTATATAAAATGATATAGTGATATGTTTTTGGCTCATCAGATACTCTGTTCTGACAATACTCAGTGAAGAGAAATGGGAACAAATGGATTAAACATGAAAAATGCACCCACACATTTTCTATATTTTTTCCTTTAGAATTATCCTTCATTAACACATATTTTTTTTAAAGTCTTACAGCAGCAATGTCTGTTATCCCAATAATGACTCTTTACTCTCCGGCACAAAGATGCCTGTGAAATACTGCTCTTGGAAACGGGGCTAAAAGCACAGATGAGCAGTAGCACAGACGTCAGTTGACTACACAAGGTGTGGCCGTGGGGGACCCTGCTCAGAGGAGCAGCCACAGTCGCTTCTTCTTTCTTTTGGGTTGAATGTCTTAGAGACCCTGAAGCCCCCCGTGAAGCTCAAAGCAAGTGTACCCAACAGGTTGTGCGATTTTCTCCTATTTAGTTTCCTTTTGCTTTCCTGTTACAGACCACTGAAGACTCTGTTTGGTTGTAGAATTTAAGAGGAAGGGAAAAAGGATTTCAAAGAGAAGCCGAACACATACGAAATGATAAATGTATGTTTATATCTTGTTAGTAAGCTCTGTGAAAGTGGTTGCGACTTTGAGGTAGAAAAAAGAATATGGGGCAAATAATGTTCCCTGCAGGGTGGAAGTTGTGCATAAAGAGAAATCATGCAGAGAAACTTAGGGAGTACACATTACAGGAAATGCTTTCCATCAGAGAAATCTCCCTCTGAACTTACACATTGGTCAGAAGGACATAAAATGCTTTTATATTGATAATAACTGACACTTAAATAACTTACAGGTGATGTCTATACAAAAACTATAAATTGAATCATAATTCAGTTCAATCCAGTAATCCTACTTACTGAACAGAAAACATGATAAATCCAAGTAGAATACAGCATTGACCCACTTGTCTGGTGAACTATTGTGCTTTTATTTTCTCAGCATTAAATTTTCCATAAAAATAAAATTATAAAAAAAATACTAGATTTTTCAGGAGCTATTTACTCTGTCAGTATGTGTTCTGTTCCTATTACCTGCGTAATTATATAGTAGGTTGAAAGTACAATAGCATACATACTTTCTCCTCTGTTTGGTTACATCATATTAGATTTAGGTTTCTTTAAATATGCCAGCATGTAAGTAAATAGATAGATTTGTTGTACATATAATAGGTTTTCAAATTCTATTATTAAGAAAATGGAACAGGGAAGTTATAGACAATGAATTACCAGAACATTTGAGAAATAGAGACTACTCTGGCTATAATGGCAAGAAAATTGAAAAAAAAATGAGTGAAATCTGAAGGATTCGAGATGGTTAGTAAGATATTACATGCATGAAGATGCAGGAGTATTCAGGCAAAGGAAGTAAAATATATAAATATATTGATAACAGAATAAGTTCTTGTGCAGAGAAGATGTCAAAAACTCCAGCATGGCTTGTATATATGAGGAGGAAGTAAAATATAAAGATCTAGAAGTTTTTCCTCAGCATAAAGCCTAAATTCTTAACACACTTGTAAAATTAAGGAAATATATTCTAAATATCTAATCGGGCTTCACACAAGATAACAGTATTAAATATTCCCTTCTCCTCCAGATCACATGCTTTATAGTGTTACTTTGTAAGATATCATTAATTCAATTTCAGATCTTGAGACTTGCTAGCTAGGAACCCTGAATTTAAGTAGGACTGCATCCTTGCAGAGGATAACTTATTTCTGATTTGTACTTTCTGTTTTTAGCATCCTCAGAATCCATCTCCTTTGTCCTGTAAAGCTCCCAAATCCCTCTTTCATCTTGACCACTTCTGAGGGTATAAAATATTCTCCTTCACAAGATGTGCCTTCGCTGTTGGACTTACTTCTGAAAATTTTATCTTCTCTATTGGGACCAGTAATTTGTCATTATTGTAACTATTTAATGCTTAAGAAGATAGTGGAAAAAACATTTTGCTCAACATTCTTGTTGACTTTTATCAGTAAAACCCATTTTGAAAATTGTTATATTTACTATTACCAGAGTTCAAAGGCCCAAGCTGGTACCTCCTCAATACTGTTAAGCGTATCTGATTATATGAAGTTCACTTTTACTATAAATATATCATTTTCATAAGCAAGGCATGACTTGATTTGATTAGCTATTAAAATCTGGCAAGAAATGTACAAATCTGTACTAAATAATGAGATGACACAATTAAAATTGAGGGCTGCTCTGAAAGAAAAATGAAAAATCCAAAGAATTTGAAACATCACTAACAAATAACATGAGAAAATATACATCATTACTACAATGGGAGTATGCCACTCTATAGTCATGCGGTTCAGCAATAGGACGTTCATTAGAGAATGAGTTTTGTCACCATCTCTCAAAAGCACCTGGAAAACTTCTGGCATTGGAGGTTTGTCCTACAGCTTTTTGGTTGGCTTACCTCTACCATGTTATAAATGAACTCAGTTCAAGAATACTATTAATTGTTGTATTCATGCCATTGCATTTACAAGGAATTACCAAAGCCAGCACAATACAGAGGGTAAGGCATTCTTTTTCCTCCAAGCAGCTGGCCATGGAGAAGGATTACTCCCTCAAGAGCCATAAAATTCTGCCAGTTGACAGCCAGGCAGAAAAGGTGAGACCAAAATAAACTTCGGTGCTAACAGGAGCTGTCACCATGATGAATGCTGATGAGCAGTAATTAATGTGGACTCTCTTAAGCAAAGCCCAGAGGTCTAAGCTTGATGCACACTGACTTAAGATGGATAGGGAAAAAAAAAAAGTTCTCCCAAATGAAGAAACTAGAGGCAGGATTACCAAAAACAAATGAGAAGTTTGAACTATTAAAATTATGTAACTGCCCATGTGTCTAGAAATGTGAGTACTATGAACCAGTGACTGATGTGTTCAGTAAATGTTAGCTATGGTATGTCTGCCTGTTCTGTTTGTATTTCCTATTTATTCCTTGTCTTACTCAACCAGTGTCTGATTAAACACTTAATGATCATAAATTAACAAAGTTATTTAAGGATCGAAAGTGTAGCCCAATGATAGAGCATTTGCCTGGTACATGGGTTCAAGCTACAGTTCAACAAATCTATTTAAAAACTAATATTTTCTTGTTCTTATTTTGGTGCTTTTCACTCTTTAAAATAGTAGATTAGGGCTGGAGATTTAGCTTAGTGGTTCCGGTGCCTGCCTCTCAAGCCCAAGGTCCTGAGTTCGATCCCGATAACCGCATACAATGCTGGGTGTGGTGACTCAGGCCCACCAGCAATCAATACCACATACCACAGTGTCGGGCCTATAATCCCAGCACTGGGGAGGCAGACACAGGAGGATTGCTGAGTTTGAGACTTGCCTGGGCTACATAGTGAGCTTAGGGCCAGCCTGAACTACAAAGTGAGATCCTGTCTCAAAAACAAACAAACTAAAAAGTATTTTAAAATCTACATTAAGCTCAGTAAAGTTCTTAAGTAAAAAGCATCAAAGTAAGAAATGTTATGTTGGGATATTTTTTTGGGGGTGGGGCTTTGATTATTTACTGCTTTCAAATACCTAGAAGTCCAAGTTTGCTATAATCAGCTTCACTTTTTTTTTGCATTATTCAGTAAACTTTATTGGTACATTATATACACAGCTCCCAATCACACAAAACATTGGGGAATTTGTACCAATATGTGACACAGGTCAATTTCATTTTTACCCACATTCCTACCCACCCCCTCCCTCCCCACCCCATATACATAATCTTTTATTTTTTTCCAAATCATATTCATTCCTTCCCCTCATTACGTTCCCACACCAAATTCCTTTTGGATATTACAAAAACTATCATACATTCTAGAGCTCCTTTACCTCTACAGGTACTTATATCAAAGAAAAGATCCAGTATTTGCATATCTGTGTTCTATTTATCTCACTTATTAGTGTGTCCTCCAGGTGTCTCCATTTGTACATCAATGAATCAATATTGTCATTCTTTATGGCAGAGTAATATTCCATTTTTTTTAAAAAAAACACATTTTCTTTATCCAGTCCCCAGTTGATGGGCATTTGGGTTGTTTCCAAGACTGAGCTATTATGAACTGAGCTGCTGTGCACAAGGGTGTACATTTGTCTTTTGATTTTTAAAATTCCTTTGGATATATTCCTAGCAGGGGGATAGCAGGGTTGAATAGGACCTCTAGTCCTAGTTTTCTGAGGAATCTCCACACAGATCTCCACAATGGTTGCACAAGTCTACAATCCCAACAGTGGAGAAGGGTTTCATTCTCCCCATAGCCTCACCAGCATTTATCGTTGGTTGATTTTGTAATAGTGGCCATTCTTTGTGGAGTGAGATGGAATCTCAGTGTTGTTTTCATTTGCATCTCTCAAATGCCAGTTGAACATTTCTTCATATGCTTCTTGGCAGCTTTGACTTCTGCCTCTGAGAAGGGTCTGTTCATTTCAGATGTCCATTTTGAATAGGATCTTTAAACTTGGGGAGACTGATTTGTTTAAGCTCCTTGTGTATCGTAGATAATAGCCCTTTGTCTGACAACAGCTAGTAAAGATTTTCCCCATGTTGTTGCCTGTCTTTTAGTGGTGCCAGTGATTTTTTGTTGTTGTTGTGCAGAAGCTTTTTAGTAGGATGAGATCCCATTTGTTGATTCTTTCTGCTAGTTCTTGTGCTGAGAGGTTTTAGTCATAAAGTCTCTGCCTAAGCCAATGTCTCCAAGAGTTTCACCTAGCCTGTTTTCCAGCAGGCTTATCGTTTCTGTTTTAATGTTGAAGTCTTGAATCCATTGTGAATTTAGTTGTGTGCATGGTGAAAGGGATAGGTCTAGCTTTTGTTTTTGGCAGGTTAAAGCCCAGTTTTTCCAGCACCATTTGTTAAAGAGGCTGTCTTTCCTCCATTGAGGATGTTTGGCTCCTTTGTCAAAGATAAGGTGGCTTAGTGTATCTGGAGTTGTTTCTGGGTCTTCTAATCTATTCCACTGGTCCTCGGGTCTGTTACTTTGCCAGTACCATGCAGTTTTTATCACAGTGGCTTTATAGTAGAGTTTTAAATTGGGGATTGTAATACCCCCTGCCATGTCATGGTTGCTTAGAATTGTTTTTGTTATTCTAGGTCGCTTGTGGTTCCAGATAAATTTTTGGATTATTTTCACTAGCTCTGTGTTATGTTGGGATTTTAATGGTATTTCAAAAATGTTTTTGCATTCAGAGTGCCAGAATGTAGAAACTGACACATACTTCTAGAGATAGTATGAAGGCAATTCATTTTTTTAGTAAGTCATTATTTGATGAAGATAAAAGTTCTATAAATTATTTCTCCCTAGGCTGAGATTTAGGCCTTAGGTTCATGGGATAATCTCCATGAATTATTATTGCACAGGTTTTTGTGATACAGGTGAGATGCCAGGATGAACCACATATCATATACTCCAATATGATGACGTTAAGGAGGAGAATATGTAGTCCAGACAAGCCTGGAACTCAGCAATCCTCCTGTCTCTGCCTCCCTAGTGCTGGGATCACAGATGTCAGCCACCGCGCTCAGCACTGTGGTGTGTGGTACTGATTGCTGGTGGGCGTGAGTCACCATACCAGGTATTGTTGTATGTTGTTACCGGGATCATACCAGGGACTTTGGGCTTGCTAGGCAGGCACCAGAACCACTGAGCTAAATCTCTGGCTATACACTCATGTCTTTTGTGGACTGGGAAAGATGTTTCGGGAAAGTGCATTTATGATGAAGAGAGATTCTGCACACTTGGGCAGCTGTCACAGATTGTGCACGGTTCTCTTCCGGAAATGCATGGAGTGATTCTCTCAGTTCTAATGTTCAACAATTGTTTCATATAATTTATCATTTCAAGATTTAACTTTTTTTCTTAAACTGATTATTCTTTCAAGATAGATCGCTTATTTTAGAGACCTTTTGTTTTCCTAATTTTAACACACTTTTTGCATTCCTTTGTTAGAACAATCATTTCCAGAATGAACTGGAAAGCAGAATTTCTCTGCAGGAAAAAGGAAACCAAGGAGCATAAGACAGTGTGGTAGCAATCCCCCAGAGATGCTCATGTTAGTTAGATGGAGCCTTTCCTAAAAACGTTGAAAAGACTTGTTTTGCCTGTGCTCTTGATACTGCAGATGCTTCTCCACAATTCTTTTTGTAGTTCAGGCTGGCCCTGAGCTCACTATGTAGTCCAGGCAAGCCTTAAACTCCGCAATCCTCCTGCCTCTGTCTCCTGAGTGTTGGGATGACAGGTGTGAGCCACCACGCCTGGGGGTGAAAACTTTTATAGATTGCTATATTCCGTTTTACATTACATTAATAACCCATTAATAAGCACATGTTTATAGTTACCTTGCTTGCTAGTTAGTGTCAGTATTTTTATATTATAGAGAAAATAGCCTTTTTGAAAAAAATCTTTTTTTCAGAATATCCTGTAGAATCCACCAAATGTTCCTTAAGATGACTCTTGCATTTGCCTGTATGTGGATGCACACTTGCTTCCTCACTGAATTTCCATGATTTGGTAGTCCTTATTTTTTTTTTTTTTGAGACAGGGTCTTGCTTTGTAGTTCAGGCTGGCCCTGAGCTCATTATGTAGCCCAGGCAAGCCTTAAACTCAGCAATCCTCCTGCCTCTGCCTCCCGAGTGCTGGTATTACAGGCGTGAGCCACCACGCCTGACGCTGTGGTATGTGGTATTGATTGCTGGTGGGCCTGAGTCACCACGCCCAGCATTGTATGTGGTTACCAGTATCGAACTCAGGACCTTACATTGCATTGCGAGGCAGACGCCGGAACCACTGAGCTAAATCTCTGGCCCGATAGTCCTTTCTTTTTAACAATAAATAAATTCCCATTACCTTGATAGAAATAGTCTACTGCTTCACCCTGCTTTTGAAAAGCATCTTCTTCATTTCCAACTTTTGGCATTACAAGAAAGCTGGACTGATCTTCTATTTGTAGCTTTTGGTGAAGATGTAAGTTTTCAACTTTCCAGAGAAGATGTAAAATAATTTTTAGTTCTGAAAGAATATTCTAAGCTGTCATCCTAATGTGTATGTTTCATTTTGCTTTCCCACAGCAAGGATGGGAATTTTTGTTGTGCCACATTGTTATCAGCTTTTGGTGCTGTTTGTGCTTTGGATGTGGTGATACTCATGGATGTGTAATTACCCCATTATTGACTGTCATTGTCTAATAGCATATGGATATATTTTCACTCACTCACTCACTTGCCATCTATGTCTCATGTTTCTTAAGGGGTTAGTTCATATATTTTGCCCATTATGATGGGTTTATTTTCTTATTGTGGATTTTAAAAGTTCTTTGAATTTTTAATACAAAGTTACTTCTTGACATGTTGAATTTGACATATGCTTTCTCATGTTGCTATAGTTGAAATCCCAACCCATCTCATGGACCAATATGTTTGTAGTTGGTGACATCTTGGCCAGTGATATAAATGGAACCAGCAACATCTTATTGATTTTTAATATTAGAAGACCAACAAAGTTTATCAAATGAACAAAAAAGAGAAAGGAACATAAGAA
Organism: Thryonomys swinderianus; assembly: GCA_004025085.1. NCBI lineage: Eukaryota > Metazoa > Chordata > Mammalia > Rodentia > Thryonomyidae > Thryonomys > Thryonomys swinderianus. The sequence continues at coordinate 10,103 of PVIC010054218.1, forward strand.
AACTAAAGATGGATGGTTTCCAATGCTTAGATGCTAGGTGTGAAGTACACAGCAAGAAGATTGGAAAAAAAAAAAAAAAAAAACCTCTAACAGGAAAACCCAAACTGTTGATGTCTGTTTAAACCATTGAGCCTAAGAAGATGGAAAACAGCGAAATATATTTAAGATAGTGTAAGAAAGTAAGCAAAGTGGCAGAAATTGGGTTTGTAAGACAAAGAAGGAAGAACATAGCAAACTAGGGAATTTGCTCTATTCCAAAAGCCAAAGGAGATACAGGGGAGAGGAGGAAGGGGTTTCCCACTACCCCCCAGAGATGGCATTATACATCTGTAAATGCCTGTCTATACACAGATGAAAATTATTCAGCCAAGAAGAAGGATTGAGAGTTTAAATATATAAAAAATGAATATATATATCTAATAAAAAGGATTTTTTCGATATAACTGAACACAGATAATTAGTTTATACTACTGTAGCAGATAAATAGAAAGATGGGACTTAGAAAAAGTTATTTACTTAGTTTTAGGAGAAGTAGGAAAATCTTGACTGAGATAAGAAGGGAACATGTTCCCACACCAAATTTCCTTTGGAAATTTCCCATTCTACAAGAACTATCATACTTTCTAGAGCTCATTTACATCTATAAGTGCTCATATCAAAGAGAAGATCCGGTAAATGTAATGAGGGAAAGGAATAAATATGATTCTGAAAGAAAATAAAAAAAGCATGTATATGGGGGGGGTTGTGGGTAGGGATGTGGATAAAAATGAGAATTAACTTGTGTCATATACCGGTACCAATTCTCCAATGTTATGTGTGATTGTGAAATGTATATAAAATGTACCAATAAAAAATTCAATTTAAAAAAAGAAGGGAACATATGACTGAGTCATCTAATAAATCAGGAGAATGGGTGGATTTGGAATTATATTCTTGCATAAAGATAAAATATAACAATATAACATTTAAAAGGCACTTAGAGTCCTTACCTAATATGGAAAAGGCCTTAATTAAATGTTTCATACCAGAGAGAGAAAGAGAGACAAAGAGAGAGGGAGAGAGGGAGGAAACCTTATTATTCTAATGTGTGTTATAAAATTTGAAAAGAGGATCTCATATGAAATATTTCATTATACTCTTTGAAGACCAAATGCTTTTGTTACTTTTTTTTTTTTTTTTTTTTGAGGTAGGCCTTACTATGTAGTTCAGGCCGGCCTCAAACTCAAGAAAATCATCCTGTCTCAGGTTCAAACAGCATTAACATTTCAACTCTGAGCTATAATTTTGGTGAATATTTGTTTTGGTTATCAGTAATTTTTCAGGACTGTTGCAGATGTTTTTCAATATAGCCACTGCATTTCCATTGTTAATAACTTCTGTTTACCTAGAATTTTAGAATAAACAATGCATAATAATTAGAGCAAATATGTTTAAAATTTTCATCCTTAAAACATAATCACAGCATTTTCTTCAAAATGAAGGCCTTTCAGAAAATTT
>PVIC010054219.1:0-11633 GCA_004025085.1 Thryonomys swinderianus
GATAGCTCGGGCCCCACGCCTGCCAAAGCACGAGCCCTCTGTGCAAAAGTGTGGAGATTTGCTAGTGCTATTTTTACCTCATGAACAAGAAGTGCATCTGAGCTGAAGTAGAGCCCCATTCCCTGCTTGGTTACTGACATATGTTTCTCTCACTCCAATTAGCTGTGTTACCTAACCTCTTGTTCTCATGTGGAAATAGTGACTTAGAGACACCTCTTGGAACTGGTGGTAACTGGGTTTGACAGACGCTGAACAACGAACCAGATGCTAAACTCTGGTGAAATAGAGAACTCCCGGTGCTGGTCTAATTGGATCTAATTTGTACATTTGTCTTTCTTCATGATCTTATGGGGAGAGAACACGGTTGACGACAGCACCGCAGGCTTCTTTTCTTGCAGTGCTGGGCTGGAGCCCGGAGCCTCAGAAGTGTCAGGAGAGCGCCTTCCCCCGAGCCATGCGCTGCAGACAGCGCACAGCCCCAGGCCGGGAGAAGCCGCCCAGGTCCCGCCGGTCCTGGGGGCTGGTGCGCCCGGTCCACACCGGAAGGGGGGGCACTGCGGCCCGCTCCTCGTGCCATCGGAAGGCCTTCCTGCCTTGGGCACAGCTTAATAAAGTTGCTACTTCTCAGCTCTGGAGAGAATAAATAGCCATGTTTTCCTCTGTTTCTGCTAGCTGGAGTCTGAGATACAAGGGGTTTTGACTTACAGGGGTTGGTTTATGATTTCCCCAGGGTGGTGTGGGAGCCACACGTTCGTCCTGGGTAGGAAGGACTTCGGGCTGCTCGGTGGACCCTTCCCGCGGCCAGCCTCTCTGGCACGGGCCGTTTTGCCGCGCTGGGTCCTGGTGGCAGCGAGCGCCCCATCAGCCGTGCGATGGATCGGGCCAGAAGCGGCCGGACTCTGTGGAGCGTGCACTGCGCGAGGCAGTCACTGCTCCTGACGACTCGCGCTCAGTTACAGTGTGTGCACGACCCACTTCACTCTCAGAAGCCCACGAGGCAGGCTCGTGACTGCACCAGGAAGCGGGAGGAGGCCTCTGTAGGGGCTCTGAACAGGCCGAGATGGGGATCAAGTTTCTGTCCCCTGAATTTGACACAGCCCACTGCTGACCCGCACAAGGGGTCCAGAACAGGGGTCCCAACCGCTGCCCCGGTGGCCGTCTCTCCACATCAGCGAACAGCGGGCATGACCAGACAGCTGCTTCAAAGATAAAGCTCAAAGCTTACAAGAGGCGGAAAGTGACTTGAACCTTAAAAGTCATAAAACACTATTATATGCTTATAGTATCCTAGGAGAAGGAACCAGGAAGATATCACATCCATAAAATGAGAATAGGAAGTTGTTTTAAAATTATTTTTTAGAAAGGGCAGTTGGGCCCAGGGCTGTAGCTCAGTGTAGAGTGCACGGTTAGTGTGCAAACTGCAGAACCCGCCAGAATGCAATTGCCGGTCGAGTGCAAGTTAGGACAATCAGTTGAGAAGATGCTCTGGAAGCTTCTTAGGAAACAAGCGCTGCTCCCACGTGATTCAGCTATCACACTCTGAATTATCTACCCAGAGGAGTTGATAATTTATTCCATATAGAAACCTGTACAGGTTTATAGGATTTTCATTCATAATTTCCCAAACCAGGAAGCAGCCAGGATGCTCTTTGTAGGTGAATGGATTTAAAGCAAAGCAAGCCAGTGGTGCACATTAATAAGTAAAATCTGAAATGGCTACATCCCCATGATTCTAGCCACAGAACATTTTGAGAAAGCTAAATTCTGGAGATAGTAAAAGAGCAAACAGGTTTTAGGGTAGTGAAAATACTCTATGCTGCGGGAAGACACCTTGGCTATGAATTTTGATCTAAAGTGTGGATTTTGCTTGATTCTGATGTATTGATGCAGGTTCATGGCTTGTAATATGCAAACAGCATCGAGAGGGGCAAGAACACATGGGAAACCTCTCGTTTCAGTTTTGTCATTAATCTGAAAAACCTCTTGAAAATAAAAATGTAAGGTAGTCCAGAAGTCACTCTTATAAATTAAAATTAAGATGTGTGGAAAATTCAGTTAATGGAGAGGACAGTAAGACGAACAATTATCCCAACCATGAAATAAATAGAGGAACATATGAATAATAGCAAAGAAAAATCAAGGATCTGTTTAGGAGGCCTTTTTCTTAAATGAAAACAATTTTAGAAAGATCAAAAAGCATTGAGTAGATAAAAATTTAAAATCTTTAATAAAGCCATGTCTCAAAATTGAAGGATATGCATTTCAAATTCAAAAGATGGATAAAAATACTCAACACAGTAGATTTAAAAAAATCAAATGAACCTTAACATTGTAAGATATCATAATTCTGGGAACAAGTATATCTGAAGCTTTTACAGGAAGACAAAATGTCAGATACAAGAAATCAGCTCTGTATTTCTCAGTAGCAAAACTGAAAGTTGGAAATAATCAAATTTTAAAATTCTGAAGAAAAGTTCTTTCCAAAGTTTGGGTTAACAATAAATGCAAAAAGCCGTTGTACTATTCCAAGCAGTTCAGCAATGAACAGCATTTACATCATAGCGGTAACGTAAGCAATAAAATTTTATTTAAATATAATGAGAGGGTTGGGGAGGAGAGATGGGGTATATGTGCTTGTATGCGTGTTTTTGTGTGCATGTATGTGTGTGTGTGTGCGTGTGTGTGTGTCTGTGTACTGGCATCAACAAGAGCAAAACTTAAAACTTTCTCTTTTCATAGATAATATCACAAAATGAAACCAAGAAGTTGCTACTGTAAGTAGAGAGCACAAAGATTCAAAGATAAAAGCAAAGGAAATGTCAAATCGTCTGCAGAATAGGGTACTGGAGGATGTGTTCGTACTATTTCAACAATAAGCTTTTGTACAGTTATTTTTTACTACCAGGGTGTATCACACTGATGGAAATAAAAGCCAAAAGGGAGACATCTAACGGCTCGGCCTCCCTTAGGCGTCTCTCCGCACACGGTCGCGCCACCCTGAAGGGAAGGAGAAGCTGCTTCACAGGCGCACCGCATCTGGCTTTCCCTTTATTTTCTGTGACTTCCAGAGAGACAGCCTAGACGCAGGGAATGGATTGTCTGCAACAGGCACGTTCTTTACCTCATCCCGGAAACAGGCACTGTTCCCACAAGTTTCCGCTTCTCCTTACGGCTCCCAGCTGGGCACTGTCACCGTGATTTCCCGGACAGAACTGGAAGCCGCAGCCGCGCCTCGCTCAGACGAGGGTCAGGAGAGACCCACGTGCGCGCAGCCTTCGGGCACTTCGGTCACAAGGAGCTACCTTCGCGCTGCTGCAGCAGATCAGCCCGCAGCCCCGGCGGTGTCAACGCACCAGCGTCCCCTCGCCTCTCAAAGGGAACCCGGAGAGGGCAGGAGACGAGCCAGGACTTGGCTCTCTCACCCCGGACTGGAACCAAATAGGGGCGGGTCACAGACCGAAACATAGAACAGAAACAACCTCCTGGAAGACAGAATTGCTAGGCGTCTTGAAGCTCTCAGCACAGGAAGCACTAGATTCTGATCAGAACCTCACCCTCCCCCAGAAATATGCCCAAGAATTAACAAATAGGTTCACATCGAATTAAAAAACTCACAGCAAAAGAAACAACAGAGCGAAGAGACCACCTATATAATGGGAAAAAATTGTTTCGCCAACTACTCCTTGGACATAGGACTAATGTCTAGTATATAAAAGGACATCAAAGGCAGACACCTCACAAAATAAAAGGCTCAGTCCAAACGAATGGGCAACAGAAATGAATAAATCCTTCTCAAAAGAAAATGCTCAATAAGTACATTTAAAATGTCCTTTATCTTTGGCCACGGGAAAAATGCCAATCAAAACAACACTGAGGTTTGATCTTACTCCACTAAGAATGGCCATCATTAAGGACTCAAAAAACAACAAATACTTGCGAAGTTGTGGGATAAAGAAATCCTCGAATGTTTTTGGCGGAAATGTAGCCTGCACAACCACCATGGAAATCAGGATGGAGATTCCTCCAAAATTTAAAATCAGAAATTCCATTTGACCCAGCTATACCTCTTCTGGCTCTCTTCCCGGAGGGTCGAAAGACATTGTCTCACAGTGAAGCAAGCACAACCAGGTGTACACAGCACAATTCATCACAGGTAAATTATGGAAATGATGGACATATCCATGAGCAGTGAATGGGTGAGGAAAACGTGATTGTATACACAATGGATTACACTCAAGATATAAATAAGGATGAATCTGAGTCATTTATAGAAAAATGGAGGCACCTTGAGTCCATAAAGCTAAGTGAAATAAATCTGGCATACAAACCAAGTATCACGTTTTCTCTTGTATGAAAAATCTGAAATATAAATAAGTTAAAGCTCAAAATAAAATGACAGGAGAAAATAGGAAAGCAAATGTAGAAAAGAGAAGGTGATCTGTAGAAAGCCGGAGAGGATGGGGGAGATAAATATGACTGAGATTCAGTGTTTTTATGTATCGGTCCCTGAAGATAAATGTAATTATTAAGTATTGCAAACAAACTAACAATAAAATATTTAAAAATTGTATACATACACAGAGATCAAAATATGCACTAGATGTTTAAGTTTTTAAAAATGTATTATAATAAAAAGTATATTGCCATTAATTCCTTTCCAAACACTCCTCCTCGCTTTAAACCCTTACTCAGAGCTCTGAGACCCTGTGGGGGCCTTTTCATGGGTGTCGTTAGGAGCTGTGATGCAAAGCGGAGCGAACGCTCAGCGACACCGGTCTCCGTGGGAGGTAAAATGTGACACGGTGTCTCGCACCACGTGGCTTCCGGCCCCGCCCCCGAGTGACAACTCCTGCGGGGGGTAAACGTTTTGAATCAGTGACAAATGCGGCGGCTGCTGCCGTAGCAGAAGTCAACTCATCCAGAAAAGAGAACTTCCAGGAGTGGTTCGGAGTCTCGCGAGGTGCTGGGACGGGGCTGAGCTTGAAGCGAGGCAGGAGCGTTTTCAGGGGACTAATGCCAATATGTCTTCTGTTGTAGCAGACTTTTGGTTTTGGTTTGGTATTTTTGAGGCAGGGTCTCGCTTCGTAGTTCAGACTGGCTCTGAGATCACCATGGAGCCCAGGCCAGCCTCGAGCTCACAGCAGTCCTCCTGCCTCTGCCTCCCGAGTGCTGGGATGACAGGCGTGAGCCACCTCGTCCAGCACTGTGACGTGTAGTGCTGATTGCTGGTGGGCATGAGTCCCCATGCCCAGTGTTGTTGTATGTGGTTACTGGAGGTCAAATCGGGGAACTTGTGCTTGCCAAGCAGATGCCAGAACCACTGAACTAAACCTCCAGCCATGTAAAATACTTTTTAAATTTAAAAATTCATCATATTTTCCAATCACAATCCATATGCCTAATTTTCATAAGTATTTGTTAAATAAATGAGTTTTTAATCTATAAAATTAAGTCGATACATATTTGTAAATACTGTTGCCCATAAATGGTTGAACAGAAAAGAGAAAGCTCTCACAGAATTCCAATTCATAGACATGAAAAGAATGAGAAAAAATAAACTATGATCGTTAAGCAGACACAACAGTGAAATTGTTATAGGACCTACTGATAGATGCTAACATCAGTGAGATAAAGGAAAACCTGGATATTTATATAGTCTCAAAATCTCTCTTCCAAAATGTTTATTTCAAAGAGAAGAGTTATAATGTTATAAGAGCAAAGCAGCAGATACAGCTTAATCAAGTGAGCAAGATGTAAAAAGAGACCGAATATTTCTTGATAGGACACAATTCTGTCATGGTTTATGAAAAAAATAAAAAGTCTATGAGAACGCATCGGACACACTTATCTTATGACTGTTGACAGAGAACAAGGAAAGACTGAAGACCTGTCCCAGCAGAAGGGCCAGTAAGACGGGACACCGAGCTAACTCGGTGCCCTGGGCTGGACCCAGACTGGGAGGAGATGCCCGCAGGACAGGAAGCCACGGGCACAGTGGCTGGTGGGCGCGCTCTTGTGTGGTGAACGCAGCGGGCATGGGCGGGGAGCAGAGGGAAAACAGGCAGCACGCTGCTGCACCTTCTTCGTACTGTCGGAAAGTCTAAAATGATCTCAAACAAGAGTGTTCAGGAGCACATAAGCATTCGTTGAGTGAGTGAATATTTATCTATAAAATCAAGATGAACTGAATTTCCAATTCCAAGAATAAATTCATGGCACAAATGTGAAAAACATTATTCGATCAAATGTAGAAGAAGAGCCCTGGGACAATCACTTAGCTCTGTCAGTCTGGAGTAGTCAGTAATTGACAGTTTATCAGAACAATTTTATGCAGCTGGCAGCATTTCTAATTGATTAGACTGAGCTGAACACATACTTTGGCATGAATTAGACACAGAAATGAATAAATCTGCGGCTACCCGAAAGAATGGCAAAATAAACGCTGAAGTCAAGAATGTACATTATGAGCACAGGAACCTCTTGGGAATAATGTATCCTCTCAGAGGCAGCGGCTGTGTGTAGTTTGGTGTCTCTGGAAATCCTCGCAGTCGTTGCTTCATGGTTGGACCCGACAAGGGCCCGGGTTTCTCGTCCAGGAGGGACGGGAGCCTGGAAAGAAGCTGTGCGCGCTGCAGCCTGCAGTGACTTAGCCTCTAAGTGTGGTGTGCAAAGCAGAGTCTCACCGACAGCGCGGTCCAGAGGGGTCTGGCCGGAGGACGGTGCAAAGCTCCCCGCCCTGGCTCTGACATGCTGCACACTTCCACTATTTTTTTTTTCTTTTTGCAGTACCGGGATCGAACTCGGGCCCTTGTGCATCCAAGGCTGGTGCAGTACCGCTTGAGCCAAATCCTCGCCCCCACTTCTACTAGTTTTGAATATTTCATGGCACCCGTTACACACCTGCTACATGTTGTCTTTTTGAGGTGGTGTTAAAAAATGTTTCCTTCCTAATCTCAAATCATTAAAACCTTTGACATTCCCAGTTCTATTTGATATTTCCTCAGAATGTTTGCTAATTTGAATCACCACAAAACTGCAGCACACTTAACACTTGTAAGTAGGTTTGTTATTCATCATTTGTCAGAATTCATAATGAAACTTAAATTTATGCTTAAGATATAAGCTCAATTTTATATAGGGAAATTATTTATAAAGGGCCAAATGATAACTTTCAGGAATCCCACTAAGTCTCCTCCACAGGACTATTCATGCTGGATCCTGAAGTTTTTCAGTCTTTTTTTCACCATAATGTTTAACAAAAGATAACCTTCCTCATTTCAATGATTAGAGTACAGAAGAATAATCATTTTGGCATTTTACCTCTTGGGCCGCAGAATGCTCAAACAGGTAATATTGACAAACACTCACATTACTCACACGCCTGTGACTGTTGACAATGATCTCATTGGTCTTCTTTGATTTTCATGTACTCTCAGACTCCCCGATGCCAGGGGCTCACGCGAGCGTGCACAGTGCTCATGGTTCTAAGGGCTCTGTACACGCTACCTGCTCTGTACGCACCATAACTTCACAATGTTGCCCCGATACGGAATCCACATCCGGGCTAGAGAGGCGCGAAGGAAAGCGAAGACGACGTATATTTCCTCGTGGCCTCTGAGGGGAAGTTGGAGACTCACACGTGTAATTCTCATGTGTTTCTCTTTTTCTTACCTATTGCCTGTCGATGGGTAAATAGGACCTCGAGTCGCCAATCGGCGACACTAGGCCAACTTGTGCATTGAAATCGGACACTCTTGCTGGCGACACTATTGTGTCCTAACAGGTAACACAGAGGAGTCGCTGTGGTTTTGAGGCTTAGATTTTACTGACTTTGTGGACCAAGAATTCTGACAAGCAGTAAAGTGGAGAAGTAAAATAGATACGTTCTGTTTTAGTGTGCGAGGGTCTTAGAAAAGCTGTGTGCACTTAAAAATAAGAATGCGCAAATCTACAAGTAAGGATAAATCTCTTCTGAGCACCGTATGATGATCTAACAGCCATATTCCACATTGCAAAGCACAGACCTTGTTTTACTATAATCCAGTGCAACTTTGTGAAATATGTGTGGCCTTAGCGACGCAGAGACTGAACCGCTATCCAGAAAGGAAACGCAGAGGGAGCCTCGCTGACTTTCATGAGTCTGGGGGAGCCTCACCGGCCCCACCTGTGATCTAATCACAGTGGAAAGCAAGGTGTGGAACCACTTTTCCCATGTGGGGTAACGCGAGGCTCAGGAAGCCCAGTCTGCCGGCCACATGGTCCCTTCCACGGCCCTTATCAGTTCACACCTCTAGAGCACTGTTTTGAATAATTAATTAGTAATGTTGAAATAATTCCCAGAGTATTTAAATAAAAATATATTTAAAAATAAAAGCACCAAGATTTTTATGTAAGTGGCCCTATGTAATTATAAAACAAATGTGTTTATTTTATTAAAAGTAAGAAGAGTTATTCCTATTTTGGAAGATTTATAAAAGAGGAGTAAGATGTTTTAAAAACGCAATCTTTTTTTTTTTTTTGAGACCAGGTCTTACTTTGCAGTTCAGGCTGGTCCTGAGCTCACTATGTAGCCCAGGTGAGCCTCCAACTCGGCAATCCTCCTGCCTCTGCCTCCCGAGTGCTGGGATGACAGGCATGAGCTACCACGCCCAGCACTGTGGTGTGTGGTATTGATGGCAGGTGGGTGTGAGTCATCACGCCCAACATTGTATGTGGTTAAAGGGATTGAACTTGGGACCTTGCACTTGCAAGGCAGGCACCGGAACCACTGGGCTAAATCTCCGGCCCCCAAAATACAACCTTTATAAACAGATTGGGCTCTCTTGACTTTTTGGCATCCTGGATGAAATCCAGGGCTTCATGCATGCTAAGCAAGTACTTTATTATATACTTCAGTTAGACACTAAACCCCTCTTTAGAAATTAAAAAAAAAAAGAAAAGAAAACTCAGAAACTAAAAATGGGTACAATAGAAACTGATGATTTTCCAAGAACTGAACATGGATTCTTAGTGCTGTCATCTTTGGTTAAAATAAGTTATCCACTTGGAGATGAAATCCTCTTGGTGAAATCCTGTCCACACACTGCAGGAGCCAGTTAAGTCATTTGATCCCCTCTATCCAATTTATCTACCCAAGTTATTGAAGAAAGGAACAAAGACATGTAATTTATTGAATGCATGATGCCTAAGCATTGGCAGATACTGAAGTACTTTATCTTTGTAAAACATGATGTAATCGTAATAAAACTGCTGCTATGTACTGAGCTCATGCATTGCCTCACCAGCTCCCGAGGCGCGGCCCCTGCTGTAGTTTCCTGCTCCAACCAACGATCTGGCTCACGCAGTGTCGAGCGTAACTGCAGTTTTCTGGCGTATCTCGAAGATGTCGCTGGCTTCCGGCCTGCCTGCCTTTTCCCTTGTGAAGGACGCAAGGGACATCTTCAAGCTCTTCACGCGGAACTGGAAAGCCCAGAGCGTCCCCTGCCCCGAACCCTGCTGGAGAGGCCCGGGAGGACCCCGCTCCTGCCGATGAGCGCGGGATTCCCGGGGGCCCAGCGGCCCCTCAGCCTGCGCAGCGAGTCAGCAGAAACTCTCAGGCCAGTGAGCCCCGCTGTGCGTTCATCGGTGCACATTACAGTGGGTGACTGTTTACATCACAGACGAATGAAGTCACTGAAGGGGCGAGCTTCAGTTCTTTCTACTGGCTCTCCTTGTATTGTGCTAAGGAGATACAATCCCATCAGAAAACCTGAGGCTTTCACTTGGTAATTCTAGAAGGGAACTGAAATTTACTTTAAGCTCTTTAAGCCATAGGCAAGGAGGCAGGATGGCCAAACCTTTAGGATTCAAAGACAAACTAATACACAGTCGATATTATACGTGGGGTCGCTTTCTACAACCAGAGCGGAAGTCACCCTGGCCTGAGGCTGGATGAAGCCCCACGTTCGCCTTCCTCGCTGGTATTTACCCCTTTTCCTGGTACCCAGGAGATGAGAACCGTCAGGAATCACTTAGTGAGCTCAGTCTCCATGCAGCTCGGACTGGACGTTCTCAAGAGCGAGAACTCAGCCTCAGGTAGTAAACGCCGCCGGAGCACCGGGCGCCAGGAGGGCCCTCACTCCGAGTGAGCCTGAGCCGAGCTCACCTGCCCGGACTCGCGCCTCTGCCTCTCTGGACGTGCGGCCGCGCTCTGAGAAACTCAGAACAGCGCAGCGCAAGGACAGCTTTGCTGAGGCCACTTTCTAAACGGGGCTTCAGTCACCTTTGTGTTCTTAGCTGTTTCCATCAGACAGTTCTTCCGTGTGTAGAGGGGGCGCGGACGGAAGCTGCGCCATACTGCTGAGCTACACCCCCAGCTCCAATATTGTGACACTGTCAAATTTTCTATTCAGAAAAAGAAGTCACTGAGCTTTTATTATAAATGTGCACTGCTAGCAGAGGAAGTAAAAAATTAATATTGATAGGGCTTGGTAATGTTATTTTCTGCCTTGTATGAGATTTAAACTTCTAAATTATCCTAAAGAATTTTAAGAAATGGATGGAGAACTAAAATCATCTTCTAGTGCAATTTAATTAAATCACTTCTAATTCAATAAAATTAGAATATTGAAAGATGAAAACTAAGGATTTGTTCTTACAACCTTTCATGATATTTAGGCATCTGGTTTATAGATCAAGTAATCAACATGCTAATTAAAATTACATTTTTTGTGAATGTCAAAACTGTCATCTGCATTTTCAATATTATAATTGTGCAATATTAAAGGAAAAAAAAGAGGCTGCATATCATTTTCATATTACTGATGTGAAATCATGTCAGGGACCATGGGGTGCACTCTGGGGTGCATGGTCAGCTCCAGGTGGACGGCTCTACCATGCAGCCGCAGCAGCCAGCCCTGGGGGAAGCACCCAGCTGACCTGCATGGCCCGAGGGGCTCCCCAGTCGGACAGGGAGGTGGGGAGACCCAGCCCTGCGCGGAGCACCCACCCGGGGAGCAGCCGGACAGCCCTCTCCGCAGGCGGCCCTCCCTGCAGGCGGCTCTCTGCAGCGCTGTGAGCGCCCAGCGCAGGCCCAGCCCGGGCCATTACGTGTGGAGCGAATGGGCTTGGCCGGCAACACGCGCCCCACGCACGGCAGACGGCTGCTGTGTTTCCTGCAGCACAATGAGACTGGCGTGTTTCCCTGGGTCCCTCTCCTAGGAGGGGCTTTGGCGTAGGACGCAGGGCTGTAACGCAGACCCGGGGGTCTGTGGCGCCTGCCCAGCTCCCCTGAGCCCCACCACACACACACACACACACACACACACACACACACACACGCACGCACACACACGACCTCAGATAACTGTAAGTGGGCTCCTGGCCTACAGGTGAGGCGTGACCAACTGTGGACTGAAAGATGATCTGAACAATCTGGTAACATCAGTCCTTTAACCTAGAGACACTGATCTGCAGAGCTGTGTATTTTAGCCATTAAACATCGGACCACAACGTCATCCCTGTGGAATCTTAGTGGCCCAGAAACTCGCTAGCTGGGTACAGCGGTGCAGCCTTATAATTCTAGCCCTGTGGGAGGCTGAGGCAGAAGGATTTCAAGTTTGATTCTTTTGTAGTTTCTTTTTTTCCTTTGATAT
>PVIC010054220.1:0-11609 GCA_004025085.1 Thryonomys swinderianus
GGCACTGCTAGAAGACAACCAACAACATGGGAAAAAATCTTTACTAGCTGTGTATCAGACAAAGGGCTATTATCGACAATATATAAAGAACTCAAACAGATCAGCCTCCCCAAGTTTAAAGACCCAATTCAAAAATGGGCAACTGAAATGAACAGACACTTCTCAGAGGCAGAAATCAAAGCAGCCAAGAAACATATGGTGAATGAGCTCCTTTGTTTCTGTTGGTCTCAACCCAACTTCAGAAAGAAAAAGTATATAAACAGTCTTCATCTTTGTCACTTTCTTGCTGCTGGGACAAAATACCAGATACCCACAAGATAAACAAGGATAGGTTTGGTTTGTCTCACAGTCGATGCTGTGATTTCAGTCCATGTCAGCTGCTTTGACGATATCACCATAGAGTGGCATGGCAGAGGAAAAACAGTTCAGGCCATGATGGCAAGAAGCAGGAAGGATCAGTACAGAAGAAGAGATATGGACCACCTTCCAGACCATGACCACAGTGACCCTCTTCCCATCAGGTTTCGCCTCCCAACATCACACATAGCTATAAACCCATCAGTGGGCCAACCCAGTGATGAGCATCACACACCCATGACACAGTCACCTTGAGAAAGCCTAACCTATGAGTGCATGAGGCTGTGGAGTAGAATCTGCTACACAATAATCTTCAAACCCCATAATTAAATGAAAATATTCAATGGTATTATTGCATAGAATGTAAGACATTGAGGGCAAACTTTTAAAAATTGAAAGTATTGGGCTGGAGATTTAGCTCAGTAGTTCCAGTGCCTGCCTCACAAGTGCAAGGTCCTGAGTTCGATCCCCAGTAACCACATACAACAGTGCTGGGCATGGTGAGTCACGCCCACCAGCAATCAGTACCACATACCACAATGCTGGCAATGGTGGCTCATGCCTGTCATCCCAGCACTCGGGAGGCAGAGGCAGGAGGATTGCTGAGTTCGAGGCTTGCCTGGGCTACACAGTGAGCTCAGGGCCAGCCTGAACTACAAAGTGAGACCCTGTCTCAAAAAAAAAAAAAAAAAGAAGGTATTAGCTCCAAAGACACGTTATTACAATCTTTTTTCATCAAAAAGTAGAATAAACAGATCATAGACTATACTCACTGTCAGACAAAGTAATAAACCAAAAGTCAAGCTTCAGTTTATTTATGCTTTGATGACAGTGTTACAAAGCAAGCAATCATAGTGAAAATATTTGCTGATCACTCTCTGGAATGATCTTTTAAAAATGGAAGTGGTTGGGGCCGGAGGGTTAGTTCAGTGGTTCCGGCGCCTGCCCCGCAAGAGCAAGGACCTGAGTTTGATCCCCGGTAACCACATATAATGCTGGGCGTGGAGACTCACACCCACCAACAATCAACACCACATACCACAATGTCCAACGTGGTGGCTCACGCCTGTAATCCCAGCACTCGGGAGGCAGGGACAGGAGGATTGCTGAGTTTGCAGCGGCTTGCCTGGGCACCATAGTGAGCTCAGGGCCAGCCTGAACTACAATGCAAGACCCTGTCTCAAAAAGCAAAAAAAAAAAAAAAAAAAAAAAAAAAAAAAATGGAAGTGGTTGCAGGGCGTGGTGGCTCATGCCTGTAATCCCAGCACTCCAGCACTCGGGAGACAGAGACAGGAGGATTGCTGAGTTCAAAACTTCCTGGTCTACATAGTGAGCTCAGGGCCAGCCTGAACTACAAAGGGAGACCCTGTCTCAAAAGAAAGAAAAAAAGAAATACAATTATTTATCACTACTTATGTGCTACATATACAGTATTATATACTTTTAACTGTTTGCTATACTTTTCTCATGACTGGCAGTGCAGTAGATTTAAGTATACCAGAATCACAAGTGCAAGATCAATGTGTGTGCTCAGCCAGTACAATGGCTATTATTTCCTTAAGCGACAGGAATTTTTCAACTCCATTATAAGCAAGGAATCACCATCATATGTCATCCGTTTTTGACCAAAACACATCATTATGCTTTATCACTTTCTATACATACAATCACTTCAAATCCAATTTTTATAAAATGAGGGCTATGGCATCTATGTATATTTTCCTTACTGTTCATGTATGTGTATGTATGTGGATGTGTGCATGCTCTCATGTCATTAAGCTGTTTTTAATCAGTTCCAAATCTACCCTTCTCTCTGGTTTGTTTCTGAGATTAGAACTCCACAAGTCACATTGCCACGGGTTCAGATTCTTCTCTTTGAAGCTCCACAGTAGTAGGCAACAAAGAAAACCTAAAGGACTGGAGAATAAAGAGTGCCCCACCTTTTCAGTGGCTTCTCTCAGCTTCCTCTATCTTAGTACCCCTTTAATCATCATGAAATCACATGCCTTCTTCACCTAAGAGTAGAAATTACATCCAATAGCAGCAGCTGACTCCAATCTGTGCTTTTCTAATATTTGCAAAACTAGCTGCATTGAACAGGTGTCAGGAAACTTTTGCAATAAAGAACCAGACATTAAATATTTGAAGCTTTGTAAGGCATATATTCTTATAGTAACTGCTAAATTCTGCCACTGTCACAACATAGATAGTATTTAAATGAATGACTGGCAAGTATAATTTCACTCATGGAGACTGACATTTGAAAGTCATATAACCTTCATGCACCTTGAATGTTATTACTGTTATGGGTTGAATTGCCTCTCCTGGAAACGTGTTTTGCAGTTCTACTCCACCTCCTGTAACTATCAACATGACCTCTGGAAACAAGATCTTTACATATATCATCAAGTAAGACAAGGTCAAGATGGTGGCCCTAACTGGACATAGCATCTGTCTTTGTAAGAATGGTAAACACCACTTAAAACCATGAGCGGAGAGGACAACATGACGTGGAGGTGGAAGCAGAGTATGAAAGAGATGCAGCTGTGTAAACAGATGCCCAGGACTGACAGCCCCACCAGAAGCCAATGAAGGAGGGTTTGCATGGCCACCTGATGACTAGAATTTGAACTTTTAGCCTCCAGCGCAGTGAGAGAACACATTTCGGTTACTCTAAATACCTAGTTTGCAGCGCTTTGTTATGGTTTATGTGGTTACTAGGGATCAAAGTCAGGACTTTGCGCTTGCTAGGCAGGTGCCAGACCACTGAGCTAAATCTCCAGCCCTTAACAACTATTTTTTATAAAATTCTCTCATTTGGGATAATTGTGTGATTTCCTTCTCCTGACAGGTCTGTAACTGGCATCATTTCCTTTCTAAAAAATTCGTCAAGGTTTTGTATAAAATATACTGACCTTTGGATATCTTGGTAATTACCGCACTTAATTTTAGGTAATTAAGGCAATTTCTTGCAGAGTCAGAACTTCTGACATAAAAATCATAGAGTTTGACAAAAACATTTACCAATAGTCATTCCTGTTTTCATAGAATCATTATGCCTGAGAATTTCTAAGTACCTTAGAATTAAAGGACAATAGTATGGGCTGGAGATTTAGCTCAGTGGTTCTGGTGCCTGCCTAGCAAGCACAAGATCCCTGGCTCAATCCTGGTAACCACATATAACAATACCTGGAGTGGTGACTCATGTCCACCTGAACTACAAAGCAAGACCCTGTCTCAAAAATAAATAAATAATAAACATTTACCTACCTACCTTTGACCAGGCAATTCCATTTTAGGTCTTTACTGAAGAGAACCAAAAACACATACTGATGAAAAGACTGTACAAAATGTTCACAATTTTATAACAGCCAAAAATCCAGAAATAATTCCAATTTCCATCTACAGGATAATAGATAAACGAACTGATTTGTGTCCATACAATGCAATACTACCCATCAACAAATTACTACTGATAGACAAAACAACACAGGAAACCTCAGAAAAATGTTGAACAAAGGAAATGAGGCATAAAAATTATATATTAATTAAATAGGAGGAATTAGCTCTTATGTTTTATGCCATAATAAGGCAAACACAGGCCAAAATTTATGATATATTTCTAAATGACTAGAAGAGCACAAAGTTTCACATAGAAATGATAAATATCAGAGCATATGGACATGCTAATACCCGATTTGATCTTGTATTGGACATGTTTCAAATTATTATGTCATACCCCATAAATATGTATAATTAAAAATTTAACTAAAAATTGTATATACAGTTTGTATATTAAATTCAAGGACAGATAAGATTATGATGACAGAAATTAGAATAATTCTCTTCTACTTATTTAAACCCCACATGTATTTTCTTACCAGTAATACATATGTTCAGATATTTTTTCCCATTTTCAACTTGACTTTTTATAGTTTAATTTTGACAGTTGTTTATTGAGGAAGAAATGTTAACCAGGACATGGCAGAATGGAATTTGGTGTTGAGAGAAATTCATCATAATTTAGGTATTTGACAGAGGCTTATGCATCTGTCAGAACACATTAACCTATACTCTAAATGTGTGGATTCTGCTCTATGTATTTCCTTTTTTTATTGAGTTTATTGATACATTTGAGGAATACATTATGATCACATTCATTATTGAGAATTTGTATCTGTACATGATGTATATTGATTCTCATTTTTTCCCATTCCCCTGTCCTCCCTTCAACATATCTACCCTCCCCATATACATAAGAGAAAACTCAGATAATAAAGTTCAGAGAATAATTTGAAAACAATCTAAGTAGTCATTAATAAGAAAATCAGTGAAATAATTACAGCAACATGCAGCCTTTTTTGTAATTAAGTAATTTAGTTAAAGCACCATGAAACATTTTCCTGAATATATTATTGAGTTATTAGAAAATAAGTCACACATATAGGCACCATAACATTATACTGTTAAAAATTCTATAAATGGGGCCGGAGATTTAGCTCAGTGGTTCCAGCGCCTGCCTCGCAAGTGCAAGGTCCTGAGTTCGATCCCGGTAACCACATAGAATGCTGGGCGTGGTGACTCACACCCACCAGCAATCAATACCACATACCACAGTGCCGGGCGTGGTGGCTCACGCCTGTAATCCCAGCACTCGGGAGGCAGAGACAGGAGGATTGCTGAGTTCGCAGCGGCTTGCCTGGGCTACATAGTGAGCTCAGGGCCAGCCTGAACTACAAAGTGAGACCCTGTCTCACAAAAAAAAAAAAAAAAAAAGAAATTCTATAAATGTATGCAAAAAAATTCATGTGTACAAATGAATACAAAAAAAACATCTAGAAGGAACCATCTAAATTAGTAAAGTGGTAGACAGGAAAGGAATGCTAAAACAAGAACATATTCACAAGGATTTATACATGAATTTTATAATCACCACAAAAATCTAGATTCTGGAAAAATGCTGGATATAAAATAGATACTAGTTTGTTGAAGAACTTAATAGATTAACAAATTAATAGTTTTTATAACTTTAAAACAAAAGCTTCAACGTAAGAAAATATAAATTAGAAAAATCAGTAGAAACCCTAAAATCTGCCTCTCAAAGCCATATTTCCTATATTTTAGTATATAGAGATATACCAAACTGTTTCTTTTATTTTGATTTATAAAAATTATATCTATGTATTCTGTGTAACATGATGTTTTGATATTTGTATGCACTATGTAATTCCCAAATCAAGCTAATTAACATATGCATTTCTTCACACACTTTTCTTCTTTGTTTGTGTATGGTAAGAATACCTAAAATTTATTCTTAGCAATTTTCAATTATACATTATTATTAATGACACTTGTTGTGTTGTCCAATAAATTTTTCTGAACTTATTCCTCCTGTTTGGTCAGAAGTTTGTAGCTTTTATATCTAATTTTTTAAAATAAATGGTATTAATACAATACATAGTATTTTGTAAATTTGTTACTTCCAGTTAAAGATGTACCAGGACATCTTTCTGTATCAATGAATATGTAAACAAGTAATTTTAATGCTTGTGTTCTATCCTAATATTTTATACTAATATAATTTTTCTGTTTCATTTAATATTACTTTATTTATTCACTCACTAAATCATTGCTGAGAACCTACAAAATTTTAGTCCAGGTATTCAGCCAGGTGAAGGAACTAGTTATAGGAGGTAAAACAATGCAAGTTGTCTTCATGCAATCTGAAGAAAGAAACTATGTAAATAAATACAAAGAGAAACACATGGTTTCAAAATGCAGTAACTTTGAGTATTAACTGGAGATAATTAAATGCCATCTATTTGAGAATGTACAGTATAAACTAAGTTTGTGGGATGGGTTGGCTTTAAGCCAAAATGAAAATAACAGAGACCTTGCCTACACAGATACCAAACCAAGAGAGAGTGCACTCTCTGTAGAACAGAGAAGCCAGAATTTAAGAACATCACAATCAGGGACGAGGGACCCCAGACTAAGCTAGAGAGTAGAATTTTGAATTATTATTCTGTGTGTAAGGGGAAGTCCCTAAAGGTGTGTCTGTTGTGGCATGGTTGCTATTGCTGTTGTTATTTTGCCTCTCCCACCCATGTACAAATACAGATTAAGATTTTTCCCAGAATTGGTTGTAGAAGAAGGAATAAAAGTGCACAGATGAATAAAATGAATGTTTCCTGGCTTAGAGGGCTGTTAAAGAATGAAAGGAGCTATTCACGAATGACAGCGTTACAGAATTATTTGGCAAAAGAGCATGATGGGAAGGGGGAAAGTATCTTTTGCTGTATCAGAAGGCACACAATCTAATCCCGAGTTCTTCACAGAAACCCTAGGTAGCAAAGGATAATGTGAAAACATGTCCAGACCCCTATGAGAACGTTGCAGCAGCGCGGCTCTCTGAAGACTTGCAGGTGAGCAGCGGCATCTGGGGACAGCTTTGCTCAGGCTGAACTTCTTGCCCAGGCTCTCTGCCTTCTGGAGAGCACGAAGAACTACGGAGCTGCGGTAAAGTTAGCCTGAAAATACCAAAACTAATCTTCACTCTTTGTGCATCTTCGCACTCATAAAAGACTACTCAAAAAGAATGTTCTGGGAGCAGAAAGAAGCCAACATCGTGCTCCATCCTTATATTAGAATATACTGTTACATGCTCTCCGGAAAGTGATGAAATAACCTCCCCAAACGTCTCTGGGTAACACTTCCTGTCTGGCCATTTACAGTTTGTAGCACTTAAACATTGCTAAAAATAGCTTTACAAATATACCAACAATGGTATATTCACTGCTGTCCTAAGTCCTCAGGAGAGAAGAGGCTGATAAGAAACTGAAAGTACTAATTCTGAATGGAGAGATGGTTTCATATGGGTTCATCAACAATTTTAAAATAAGAACAAAATGCCATTTCTCTGGCCAGCTTCTATACCACATGTGCTTGCAACACCCTCTAAACATTAGAGAATATGACATTTCTTTTTTGTTAAGGGATAAAAACAGGAAGTTTCCAGTGACAGAAAGAATTGGGTGTCTGTAACTTTCTGCTAGGAGGGCTATAGGAAAGAGTCATAACAAATCTAAAGGTCTGAAATTCCCATAATGCCTTTCTGCTGCTCCTGGCCGCAAGATCTTCTCCTCTAGACTCATTCAGGGTCTGTTTGCTCCATACAGAGTAAGTGTCTTGTACGATATCCTGGACCTGGGTGCAATCTTAGAGGAAATATTCTCTTAATCTTATCTACACCCCCCACATAAAACTGGTACAGGGCCAGCTCCCAGTGGGCACTCTATGAGTGTGTGTTCATAAAACATAAGAGCCCTTAAAAGTTGGAAAAGGGACATAGAATAATTTTTAAAACAGAAAGTGCTCTAAAGACAAGCTGTTAGAAGACCTTACAATAGTTTATGGTCATTAGATCATCCTATGATATTCACTTTCTAAGGCAGAGAACCTTAACATGGTCAAATCTTTAATGTTTTCTGGGAATCCTCTGGCTCCAGGTTTGTCTAGATGATAGATATGAAGATGAAGATTCAAACCCCAAGAAGAATAAATCCCTTGGTAAGAATTGTGAACACTTCATCACACCAGCTCTGACTTGGGGATCATCCACGCACCTCTTCAAGAACCACAGAGACCCTAGAGGAGTGTGAGGCCTCCAGAGGACTTGGGCCTCCCTGAGAGGCAGCCAGACCACATGTGTCATACTGTCAACCTAACTTCTCTAAGCTGTTTTCAACCTGCCAGATCAGCACAACACAAACTACTCTTATAAGAAGAGGCCCATGACAGGACAGTTGCACTAATATGAGTTTCATTCCCATAATAAGAGAAATGAGGACTCCCATCAACTCAGCCCTCAACTGACCATTCCAAGAGGAGTAGCTGAAGCAGATGATGTGACGGTAAAGGGAGACAAGAGGCAGGAAGACCTAAAATACAGACTTTGAGGAACAGTCAAAGGGAACTACAAGTGTTTAACCTAGAAAAGAGAAAGCATGATAGCTATCCTCTAGAACTTGAAGGAAGAAGGTATATGAAAGATGTTGACCAGTTCAGAGATAGTCAGATGGCAGGATCGGAAACCATTTAAGGAAGCAGACATAAGGCAGATGTCTTTTTCTCCAGTCTCAGAAAACAGACCCTAACCTGGAAAAGTTTAAGTATTGCTGATTTATTTGGGAGTAAATCTCACAAAGAAATATAATAATGGCAGGGAAGTAAGATGAGCAAAATTACGATGCTATGTTATCAACGTGTCCACAATTCTTCAAGAAACAGCAGATCACACAGTGACACATACACACACGTACACACACACACACACACATACACACTAGAGCAGATTGACAGGAGGAAGGAGAACTAGCAATTTATCCTTTGGGTCCTTTCTGTGCCTCCCACTTCTCATTTGACATAACTACCCTGATAGTTAACCACCTCTTCAACAGGCACCAAGAGCTGCCAAAGTCCAGTGCTTTTCACGAGTCTGGGGCAACTCCTGTAGGTCCCACCACAAAAATGAGCAAGTGCACTGACCCCAGCCTCCACCTCTGGAAGTGAGTAGACAAAAAAGGAAGCAGATGTCAAAGAGTTAAAAACTATACAGATAACAGGAAGTGGAGCTTACATGAAGGTCTGGGGGAGGAAGGCTGAAGAATTAGTCCCCAGGCCACACCAGCACAACAGGTAAGACGCAACTGTTTGATGTCCCGACCCCCCTCACAGTGGTAACAACCAGTGCTTCTTGAACAGGAAGTATATACAGATACCCAAGGACCTTGTCAAATGAAGACTCTGATTCAGCAGGTCTAGGGTGGCTCTTAGATTCAGCATTTCTTTTAACTCCCAGCTGATACTCTGCAGCTACTCTGAGGCTACACTCTGAATATCAAGTAGATGTTCTGCTTCACGAAGTAGCAAGTTTTACACCCCAAGGTGTCTTTTTGCTGATCTTGCATTGCTTGATCTTCTGCCACACACACAAAAGAAGTCAGGATTTTTTAGAAAGGTCTCTTGCCTAGATTTATCAACACCTTGAACTTGCTAGTTTTTATAGGAGGCAAACATAAGTGATCACTACAGAACCTTCAAAATTCAGTATTTTTATTTATTTTCCAAAGTGAAGCCTAATAGGTATTAAACCCACAATGAATGAAAAATTAGTTAAAAAAGAAGAAATATGTAGCTTAGCCTTTACTCTTTGCTCACTTTTCAGTGACTACTTGACAGTCCTGCAGCACAATGAGCCAAGGCCTTGATGGGAACTTAGAGCTTTACTTAATGACAACTGACCAGGAACAGATGTAACTCAGTTGGTAATTTATGTGATTGATGCTTTTCTCATCTTCTCCCTTTCAGTATCTTTCTTTATCCATAAGAAACATGGGGAGGAAATGTTGAGATGTTAAAAGGTATAGACATGACATTAGGATCATTAGAGACTTTGTCCTCCAGAGACTTATTGAACTTGAGTTAAATTTAAAGTGAAAATTCAATCATTTCACTTCATTCCCTGGTGAATAAGAAACAAAGGTACATCTCCTCAACACAAGAACCTTACAGAATGAGAGTTTCTGGATAGATGAGTTTCTCATAAAGACAAACATTTAGAGCTTTATATATTTTCCTTTTTAATGCTAATTATTTTTCCTACTGCCACTTAGAACTGCTCTACAAATATGAATTACACAAATCCATTTCTCCTTACTTTTATGAATTTCTCTCTCTTTTACTTTATTTTAATTAATTTATTTATTTTTATTTTTATTTTTGCGGTACTGGGATTAAACTCGGGCCCTTGTATGTACAAGGTAGGTGCGGTTCCACTTGAGCTAAATCCCCAGCCTCTAAATTTCTCTAATTCTTATATCCTCTATGATCAGGGGGCACAGCACTGACCTCTTTTAAGCCTCCTCTTCTTACACGTTTGTGTTGGTGCCCAAATGCGAGGGCCTCATCCTCCAAAGGGAGAGAGAGAGACTTTGCTTCGAAGGCTGGGCAGAGACAGAGGTAGGCGGACAGGTTTATGACTGCAGCTGCTTCTCTCGGCCACATGGCGGCACTGTTGGAAGCAGGCTCTACCAGGTCGGCCAGAGCCTCTCCTGCTCTAGATCCAAGTAAAGGTTTTCTGAGAAAGGATGCGAAACTGTCCCGTGCCGAGCTGACACGGGGTTGCAGCAGTTCGTCCTTGGCCCTTTCATCACACACTCATGCACATACGCATACTCCCCAGCCACACAGGTGTGTTCAGGACTCGTTCGAACATCCACCCCTTCCCAGAGGCAAAATCATTTTCTTTCTCTCTTCCCTCTAACAAGTGTATACACGTAGCTCTTAAAACCTCAAGGTCTATGACATCTCTTTTTTCTGTACAATCTTCATTAACCTTCCTTAGGAAATCTCACCTTGGTGACTCCAAGATTCCCTAACCCAGCCTGATTCTCATTTCTGTGACTTTTTTAGACAAGATACACTTGATGTAATTAAAATTTTTATTCGTATGTCAAGGGTTGTAACATTATGGACCTGGCTTGGTTGTCTTTTTAAGAACACAAGTGCCTTTTCCATTACAAAAAGTATAAAGTCAGAACAGTGATTTTACTTATTTCCTATTACGAAGCTAGTTTTAGGGAGAGTCCTGATTTCTAACCCATCTGGCCTCCACCCATGAGCTCTTTGCAGTTTAGTGGGCTCCCTGCATCCCTAGTGTTGTATGAGACTGTCATCAATTCTTCTCCAGCTTCATTATTCTCTCTTCATTTCCTATTTTTAATACATATCATTATGATCCAGCTAAACTTGATGACTACTTTTTCTCCAAAAATGAGCTATACTTCTCCATCTCTGTTTTTTCATGTTGTCTCTATTTTCCTAAATTAACTTCTATTTCATCTTTGCTGTTTGAATCCCTAATCATTTCTTGAGGGCTGCCCACAAATTAATTCCTCCTTCAGGTCTATTACAATCTCTCCTCCAGAATATGATCTCTTCTTCCTTTAGACTCTCATACTTGTGGTATTTTTCTGCATGCTTTTCTTATAGTATTTCATTCCCAAATTGCAGACACTTGAGGGCATCTTGACTTCCATGACATAACATTTTAATTTTTATTTACTGCAATGTTATCCAAGAATAACATCTTACACTTAGTAGGCAGTTAGCAAACATGTGCTGACCAGAATTTCAGTGCCAAAATAATTCCCCAACATTTAGAAAGATTCTCCCTTCAATCTAAACTGCAT
>PVIC010054221.1:0-11623 GCA_004025085.1 Thryonomys swinderianus
ATCCTCCTGTCTCTACCTCCCGAGTGCTGGGATTACAGGCGTGAGCCACCACGTCCGGCATTGTGGTATGCGGTGTTGGTTGTTGGTGGGCGTGTCTCCACGCCCAGCATTATATGTGGTTACCGGGGATCGAACTCAGGTCCTTGTGCTCACGAGGCACGAGGCAGGCGCCGGAACCACTGAGCTAACCCTCCGGCCCTAGGGTAAAATCTTTTTAAAAAAATCATTGCTTAAATCATTGTCATGTAGTTTCCCCTCTATTTTTTCCCTAGTTAAGTCTTGGGTCTTCTATTTAAGTCTTTATTCCATTTTTTATTTGAATCTTTATTGGTACTATATATATATATATATATATATATATATATATATATATATCATAATTGTGCTCAACATTGAGAACTTGTACCAGTATATGATGTCTTAATTCTCATTTTTCCCCTTCCTCTACCCACCCTAAAACCCCTGCCCCTATATGCATAAGCTTTGTTTCCTTTTTTACCATCAAATTTTTTCTTTCTCCTCATTGTTTATCCTTAAACCCCATTTCTCTTTGAATATTTACTATTTCACAATATCCATTTTTAATTTATTCTCTCTCTCTCTCTCCCTCTCTCCATCTCCCCTCCTCCCTCTCTCAGTCTCTTTCTTTATATGTCTCACTATGTAGTTGAGCCTGAGCTTGAATTCCTTGCATAGTCCAAGCTGTCCTTGAACTCATGGGAATCCTCTGGCCTCAGTTTTGCAGGATCCAGGATTACAGGCATGTGACACCTTTTTCTGGCCTGAATTGATGCTTATATATGATATGAAATGAGTCCAATTCCATTCTTCTGTATGGAATGCCATTTTTTCATTATATGTCCTTGGTGCCTTTGTTGACTGTAATTTCATGGATTCATTTTTAGGCTCTCTATTCTTCATTACTGATATGCCTATTTTTATGCCAGTATTGTGCTGTTTAAATTATAGCTTTGCAATATAGTTTGAAATCAAGTAGTGTGATGTCTCCAACTTTGTTTTTTGCTTAAAATTTTGTTTTGGCTGCTTGGCCTCTTTCGTGATTTTGTAAACATTGTAGGGTTTTATTTTTCTATTTCTGTGAAAAATGTCTTTTTTTTTTTTTTTTTAGACAGGGTCTCACTTTGTAGTTCAGCCTAGCCCTGAATTCACTACGTAGCCCAGGCAAGCCTTGAACTCACTGCAATCCACCTGCCTCTGCCTCAACAAGTTCTGGGATTACAGGTGTGAGCCATTACACCCGGCATTGTGGTATGTGGTACTTGGGATCAAACTCAGGACCTTGCACTTGCAAGGCAGACACCAGAACCACTGAGCTAAATTCCCAGCCCAATGTCATTTTGATAGATTGCACTGAATTTATAATATGTAGTTAGGTAGTAAGTACATTTTAACAATATGAATTCTCCAGTCATGAAAATGACACATTTTTCTACTTATATGCCTTCTTCAATTTCTTTCTTCAATAGTTGAGTTTTTACTGTATAAACTTTTACATTTTGGTTAAATTTACTCTTAAGTGTTTTGAGTTTGTAGCTTTTATATTTATGAGGCCTGTCCTTTTAAAGGACTCACTTAGTTTCATAGACTCTAAACCATAAACTGCTAGAAATTTGTATTGAGGCTCCTTTCATAATTTTTGCAAATAAAGTAGGAACCAAGGTAAATACAGACACACATGGGGTAAGGCAGGTATGGTGCCTAAGGTACAAAATGTAAGGAGATGATTGCGCAACCCTGGGCGTGACTGTCCTTTGAATGTTGTTCAATGGCACCTCATCTGCCTTCCCCCATCTCTGCTCTGGGAAATAATTCATGTTTTCACAAAATCTCCATATGAGGTACAATCATCTAGGACCCTAGCTTCATGAACCACACAGAGTAAAGATCCAAATTCTACAACTTTGGGCCATGTTTCTAGGGTGAATCAATACTTACTGTCTCCTTGGGAAGAATGGAAATATAACCTGCCTATACTTCAGGCCCCTGGAAATATAAGCTCTGGCCAGGGGAGGGCAAACTGGCCACCAGAGCCAGAAGAACCATTATCTGTCCTTGTTTGTCATACTAAGAAACTCACAAAATATTGAGAACCAAAGAGGATCTGACTGGTAGATCTCTATTTCCAGTTCAGAGAGTTCATGCTTGCTTACTCTCTTAGTATATGGATGGGAAGGATGTGAGAGGAGAGAAAGTAACTCCTTTTATGAGGCTCAACTTATGACTTTAAATCTTCATCCATGGCCAAATTTCTGAGAGAGAGAAACTCAGGGTCCATACCTGAGACCAGGTGAGATACAGTGAAAGGCTGAGCTAGGATAATAATTGTGGAATGAACAGGGTTGGGAAAGAAGGAGCTCAGAGCTCTGAAAGTGCTAGAATTGTCAAAATTTGGCTTCTGGATAAGAGGGAAATTTCATTATTTAAATTGTGTGATTGGGTTAATGGTGCAGGGACTGGAGAGCAGGAGGAGCAATTTTGCAAATAAAGGGTTCAATAGACCATGTGCACTTGGATGTACTTGCCAGATACCAAAAAATGCCTATTGAGTTGCAGGAGATATAGGTCTGCTGCTCAGGAGAGAAATTGGGCCAGTGGATGAAGATGTAAAGTCCTGAGTTTAGCCTCGTAAAAGGAACCCTTGTGATCAGAGGTGCAAGAAGTGCTGAGAGATCACATGGCGTGAAGTAAGAGTGATGTCAAACATGGTAGTTTTCTGGGATGCCTTTCTCAGCCTGTCTGTCAAAGCTCAGTTAGGTGACTTACTGCTGAGCTTCCCCAGTCCTAAGACACTCCTTCATAGGAGGACAAATTGTTAGTATTGTCTTTTTTATCTCATTCATTAATGCTTCCAGACTATCAGTCCTTTAGGGCTCAACCTCCACCATTTCCCTTTGTTTCCCATCGTCAGTTACAATGTCTAATACTTGGTAAATCTCAAGAAATGTTGGGCATAAATAAATGAGTGAATCTTACCCTCTGCTAATAGTGTACTTCTTTAACTCATCCATCTACCCATTTGTTCAACAAATATGTATTGAGGACTCTCTGCTCCAGCACTGTGCCTATGGCTTAGGAGACAATGGTAGGCAACATAGACCTGCTCCTTCTGCCAAGACACTCACAGGCTAGTGCAGGGAGACAGACATTCATAAAATAACATTTGCAGAACGTCAGGACTTGAAGGACCTTAAAATCTCCTGTTTTAGAGCTGGAGATTTAGCTCAGTGGTTCCAGCACCTGCCTAGCAAGCACAAGGTCCTGAGTTCAATCCCCAATAACCACATACAACAATAATGGGCATGGTGGCTCACACCCACCAGCAATCAGTACCATACAACACAAAGCCAGGCATGGTGGTTCACACCTGTAATCCCAGCACTCAGGAGACAGAGGCAAGAGGATTGCTGAGTTCGAGGCTTGCCTGGGCTACATAGTGAGCTCAGGGCCAGCCTGAATTATAAAGTGAGACCCTGTCTCAAAAAAAAGAAAAAAAAAGTATAAATTGTTGACAAATATGTGAAAAAATTTTCAATAATTCTGGCTATTAGATAAATGCAAATTAACAGAATACTATGATTCCATCTTACTCCACAAAGAAAAGTAATCATTAGGATATCAAGCAATGCTGGTGGTGAACAAAGGCTGGGGTGAAAAAGGAACCTTCCTGCTTTGCTGGGGCAATGCAAACTAGTGTCATCACTAGGGAAATCAGTAAGGAGATATCTCAAAGAATTGAAGTGAGAAATTCCTTAGCACCCAGCTATCCTTCTGCTAGATATCTTCCCCAAAGAGCTTAAATTATCATACTACAATGATGCATGCACATCAATATTGATAGCAGCACAATTCATTCTATCTGAATCCTGGAAACAGCCTGCATACCCATCAACAGATGATTGAATAAACAAAATGTAGTATTTATGTAATGGAATAGTACTTGGCTATAAAGAATGACAAATTTGAAACATTTGTAGGAAAATGAGTGCAGTTGGAAAGTATAATGCTCAATGAAATAAACCAGACACACAAGCTTCATACCATATGGTATCTCTTATTTGAGCGAGGCAAAGTACAAACAAAGACAATGATAAGGGATAGACACAAGTGGATGGATCTCATGAAATAGGGAAGTGATCCCCAGGAATAGATTGAGTGGTGAGGAGGAGAAGAAGGGGAAGTGAGAGATATAAAGATGTTCAGGAACCTAATAACCCCAGTTAATATAAACATTATGTGCTGTAATGTGGGCTAAGGCAAATAATATCAGCAGGAATGAAAAATATGATAGGAGAACTGCAGGAGGAGGGAGAGCAAAAGGAGGGAAGGGGAAAAGAATTTTTAAAAAGAAACATGCTATAATACATATATGTAATCATTCCTCAAAATGATTGTAAACTACATGAGCTGCAAACATGTATAAGTAAAATTTAAAAATTTATGCCCGGCATGGTGGCTCACACCAGCACTCGGGAGGCAGAGGCAGGAGGATTGCTGAGTTCAAGGCTTGCCTGGGCTACATAGTGAGCTGAGGGCCAGCTTGAACTATACAATGAGACCCTGTCTCAAAAAACAATATATGCCAAGTAGGACATTTCAAACTGGGCATCAGGAGCGAAGCATAGCGATATAATTGGCAAATGCAAGCAGTTGAAACGGAGTGGAGCAGAAGCTGTGAAGATACATGGGAGCCTTATTATGGGATTTCTAAACTCAGCTTCTATAGGTTTGACTTGGAGGGTCAAGGGTTTTAAGAGAGGAAGTGGGCCAGGCGTGGTGGCTCATGCCTGTAGTCCCAGCACTCGGGAGGCAGAGACAGGAGGATTGCTGAGTTTGAGGCTTGCCTGGGCCACATAGTGAGCTCAGGGCCAGCCTGAACTACAAAGTAAGACCCTGTCTCAAAAAAAAAAAGAGAGAGAGAGGAAGTGGCATGATGGTGACTTTCATTTCCCAGTGCAGGGGCAATGGATGGGCTAGAGAAGGGCAAAGCCAGAGGCAGGGAAGCCTGCTGCTCTTTTGTGAGAAACAATAATGTCTTTCCCTCCAAGGATCTTTATGGAATGGGAGGGAGTGGACAGGACAGAAGAGGAGAGCAATTGTGAGGCAGAGGCTGGGTCAGGACCAGCTGGCCAAGTGGCAAGGCCAAAGGCCCAGCTGACACACCAGAGCCTCCGTCCACACCAGAAAACGGTGCCTCTATGAGCAGATAGCCCTCCATCTAGGGAGGTGGGGCCAGGGCTGCTTGTACACCGAGTGTTCTCAGTGGAGCTGGGTGAGGGTGAGAAGGAGAGGATGACAGCTGGGTTACTCGGACTACATGCAAGGATTTCTTTCACTACTGATTACAAATATGAAGAGAGCAAGACCATTTTCATTAGCTAGTTCTTGCTATCTTGTCAAAATTAACTTCTCTGTCTTCTGAGAGATGGGACAGTCAGCAAAGTGAAGTAGAATTTACCAGGTGCTCTGCTAGTGGCTAAGAGAGCACTCCGGTAACCCTTCCCCACAGACCTCAACTGTCTCCCCCGCCTCAACAGGGTTCAGAGAACTGTTGTGGGGAAACATCATCCACATATGAACTTGGTAGGAATTTAGAAGAAGCAGACACCCAGAAGTCCCACAGCTGGGAGCCTTTCATTCTATCCAAAATGAAAATGAATGTTCGAAAATGTTCATCCTCTGATCAGTGGAAGACTTGTCTCAAATGTCATCCTACAGCGTCTTAGGATGTGTCTCCTTTTTTCACACCTTCCCAGGGCCTCATTCGATAATACTTATTGGTGCCAATTTTTTGTAAGGTCCTACTAACTTCTACATCAGGGAAAGACAAGCATAGACCTTTCCTCCCTCAGCCCAAATTCCTGCTCCCAACAGCACGCAGTGGCCATGGGTACTTTTAACCCCTAGAGACAGAGCCCATGGGACTCACTCCTGGCTCCATTGCTTTTAAAAAGCTCTTTAAACCTTCTGTGTTTTAGTTTCCTCACATAAAAATGGGGGATAATAATAAGACCTGTTTCACCGAGTGCTGTGGAGAATAACTTGATACATGTCATGGGAGTTGGAATAATACCTAGCAAATACTGCGTAATCCAGCAGGGTTAGTTGTTCCTATTGTTTGTTTGGTATTACACCGCACTTTATTTTGACATAATAATCATACCTGTGGTTGATAAAAAGATGCCAATGACATGAAAAAATATCCCCTAATCTTGAAATTTGAGTTTAAAATCAAGTTATTGTACTTTGCCTTTAAGGATCTCCATGGAATGGCAGGAATTATTTCTATGTTGCTTAAATCTCTTTTACATTTAATTTATTTCATAACTGCACTAACATAGGTGTTTGGAAATTTAACAACAATGAGAAAGACTGTAGGGATCCTCTGGGTCGGTCTATCCTAGGATAAAATCTAAATCTCCCAGAGGCAGCGACTAGGGTGGCGGGAGTGTGACAAGGTCGCCTGTCTGGTCATGCTCAGTTCCAGTACAGTCCATGGTCCTGCTGGAAGCCGGAGGCAGGAGTGGGCCAGTGTGCAGGAGAATGGCTGGAGGATTACCGGTATAACATCAACCCCGCCACTGAACAAGACACTCTCTCGAGTTAAACTGGGTCACGCAATGCAGCTAATGGTAGACCCTTGCCCAGCGAACGTAAGGCCCTGGGTTCAATCCCCGGGACTAAAAGAAAGGGAAGAGACAGGCCCAGTTTGTTTTCTCTTTGGCCTCCTGGTGCAGGCCCACCCTCTCTCCTTTCAGGTGCCCATGTTAGGACACTGATTCATTTCTTCCTTCATTTAACAAGTGTTAAGAATCCACTGGGCAGGCCGGAGGGTTAGCTCAGTGGTTCCGGCGCCTGCCTCGCAAGCGCAAGGTCCTGAGTTTGATCCCCAGTAACCACATATAATGCTGGGTGTGGAGACACGCCCACCAACAATCAACACCGCATACCACAATGCCGGATGTGGTGGCTCATGCCTGTAATCCCAGCACTCGGGAGGCAGAGACAGGAGGACTGCTGAGTTCGCAGTGGCTTGCCTGGGCACCATAGTGAGCTCAGGGCCAGCCTGAACTACAAAGCGAGACCCTGTCTCAAAAGCAAAAAAAAAAAAAAAGAATCCACTGGGCGCTGGACTTGGAGACAACTGTGCTCTCAGTGGCTAAGGGGCCCTCTGCTCTCAGCTTCCCCCTCTCCTGATTCAGTCCTGCAAAGCTCACACCTGCCTCTGCTCCACTTTGCTACAGAGAACATAATCCCCGTACAGCCATCCTCACGTCCCCTTGCGTATCAGTGGGTCCCAGCAGAAAACAGCATTGAACTGAGCAGGCTTAGCAAACAGTAGTGGAATAAGAGGACTGTGGACAGAGATGGGCTGAGAGCTAACCAGCCGTGCTGATCCCGACGCTAGGGAGAGCATGCAGCTGTGACCACCCTGGGCAGAGTAACACAGGCATGAGTGCCCGACATCAAATAGGGAGCGAATGAGGAGTAAATACTCTGACTTCTCTCCTCTTCCTGTTTCACCTGACAGCATGAGACCATAAGTAGAGGGCAAGAATGGCCAAGAGAAAGCATTTTATTGCACTGGGATGTAGCTCAGTGGTACTGTTGCCTTCCTGCCAAGTGTAAGGGCCTGAGTTTGATTCCTGGTTCTGCAAAAAACCCCAAACAAACAGGAAAACATTTTACTAAATTGCAATATGCAGGTTTTAAGAACCAACTCTCTTCAAGAGTGGGGTCAATTTCAGGCCCACATTCACCATTGAGGGAAATATTAATTCAGACTTCATCAAATCAGCAGTTTCCCTCTCTCTCTCCACCCCACCCCCACCCCCCACCTCCGCACCTCTCTCTCTTCCTTTTTTATTACCAGGGATTGAATTTGGGTCTTCGCAGTTGAGAAGCAGGCACTGGAAGCACTGAGCTCAATCCCCATATTGGCTTTTCTAAACAATTATTCTTCCAGTCCCCATTCATGTGGGTGGTTGGGAAAGGCTCACGGAAAAGCCAAATTAATGCATGAAGCTTGTTTGTTCACATTTTATTCTGGTTAGGTTTGAAGCAGATCTGGAGGTCAAGGGGTGCTTTGTTGGTTTAAGTACCTTACTATCTGTAGAATGTCATTGTTTTTTATTTTCACAGTAGGCCTCAAAGACAGAGACGAGAAGTACACGAAGATGCCCACAAGCAAGGCAGGTAGGAACAGCAGTGCACACGTATCTTAAACGTTTGCTCAGCACCCATGGTGATTTTTAGCAAGGACCATGAAGCAATGGTGGGGGCACAAAGAACAGGAGCCAAAGAGGAGGTGGCGGCTCCCAGATCAAGCTGCTGGACCGGAGACTGGACCATGGGCTCCTGCAGGCAGCAGGGCTTCTCTCCATTGCTGTTCCCAGCTCCTCCCTCATGCCCCAAGCAGGTGGTCGGTCTTGTTTGGCTACCAGCAGGCACCTTCCTCACTGGGAAGAATGCCCCCCCCCATACCTGGCTCCATCCCTTTGCGGACTTTACAGTTTGAAAAGTCCATCTGCACACATTGTCCCTGCTAACCCTCCCAACACGACCCAGTCACAAGGCTCTACCTTTAATCAGTTAGGAAAACTCAGTCTCAAGGAGGTAAATGCAGGTAGCAGGCAGTTTTAGTAAGGACCTAACGGTGGGCTGAGCCTGTCTCCGGGAGGAGGGAGCTATGCAGGACAAAACGGTGGGAAAAGCACCTGGGCAGGACTCTCCCAGTGCTGTCTCCCAACCAGCAGCTTCAGCAGCCTTGAGACTTCTTGGTAATGCAAATTCTTTTTTTTTTTTTTTTTTTTGAGACAAGGTCTCACTTTGTAGTTCAGCTGGCCCTGAGCTCACTATGTAGCCCAGGCAAGCCTTGAACTCAGCAATCCTCCTGTCTCTGCCTCCTGAGTGCTGGGATTACAGGCGTGAGCCACCATGCCCGGCGGTAATGCAAATTCTTAGGCCTCAGGTCCGACCTACTGGATCTGACGCCCACAGGGGAACAAGAGGTTAGAGACATAGGTTTTGTTTTGGGGGGTTTTTTTTGGGTTTTTTTTAGACAGGGTCTCGCTTTGTAGTTCAGGCTGGCTCTGAGCTCACTGTGTAGTCCAGGCAAGCCTCGAACTCAGCAATCCTCCTGTCTCTGCCTCCCGAGTGCTGGGATGACAGGTGTGAGCCACCACACCCAGCAAGACATAGGTTTTAACAGCCCTCCAAGGGTTGTGGAACAGCTCTCACACCAAGGTTTGGGAGCCACAGACCCTGGGCAGAGCAAGGGTGTGTATGTAGTCCACCCCCCACACCCCACCCTGGGTTGGGTGATCCTGATATCAGCACAGGAAGAATCTATGGAGAGAGTTATTTCTGAGGGCTCTGAGGATGGTGCCGATGGATAAATGAAACAGTCCACGCCATTGCAGTCTTGCTTGACAGTAACAAAAGAGTGTGACTCCAAGTCGTCTGCTGTAGATTATGGTGTATCTTTTCCGGCAACCTACACAGTGAAAAAAAGACCTAGCACCTCAGGGCACTCTGGTGAGAAAACAAAACCAAAGCAAAACACCTCAAGTCATATTTAGCAAAGAAAAGGTGTAGAAAAGTTAATATACCATGAACCATGTATGAGAAAGGAGAGAACTAAGAATGTGTATTTATATTTATTTCTTTCTTGCAGGGTATGGTGGCTCACACCTATAATCCCAGCACTCAGGAGGCAGAGGCAGGAGGATTGCTGAGTTTGAGTCTTACCTGGGCTACATAGTTAGCTCAGGGCCAGCCTGAACTACAAAGCAAGACCCTGTCAAAAAAAAAAAAAAAAACCTATTTCCCAAAGAAACTGGTTATATACTACAAATGTACTAATAAAAAATAAGAAGAAACTAGACACATAGCCCAGAAACCAGTAAGAAGAACCTGGGGATGGACAGGGATGGGACTCGGAGGTGAGGGAAGCAGGTAGAAGAGGCAGGTTACTCTTGACAGTGGGTTACTGCACATTGTCAACCCCGTGGTTATATTACCTCTTTAGAAAAAGTGAAAACAACTAAAATTGCCCTAAGTACAATTCAGAAGCTGCCTCCCATGGAGACGGGGAAGATGACTTGCCAGTGAGTCTACCTGCCCTCCCCGGAATAGTCCAAAGAGGCCAAGGGCACCTAGGCCCAGCCTGATGGCTTCCTCTCCAGCCCACCTCTCCAAAAATGGCCCTTTGGAGGAGTTTAGGTTCCTGAATAAAACCAGGACAAGTAGCTATCAGCCTTATTTACACATTCAAATCATGTGGGAAGACCCCACACCACAAGACCTGTGGTGCTCTGGAAGGCAAGTACCCATCACTGAGCTGTACTCCCAACTTTGGATAGTTTTTTTAAAAACAGCACTTTTCAGGCCCAATTCCCAGACCACTCAAATCAGAATCTCTGAAATAGAGCCTGGGAATCTTTATTTTAAAAATTCCTCCATTGAGATTCAGAACCACTGTCTTAGACTTTCTAGGTTAGTTTATTTGTCCAGGAAGTTGGAAAAGGGAACAGGGCCCATCCAGTGTCTGCTGGGGAAAAAAAAAAAAAAAACATCCTGTCAAACCTGTTGGAATCAAGTCAGAATGCAGATGACTTTATCTGCCTTGGCTGGAGTGTGTGGTCAACATGTTTCTCCTCCTGACTCTTGTTAGCCCAGTTCTGAAGCGGAGTCCTGACATCACCAAATCTCCACTGACAAAGTCAGAGCAGCTGCTGAGGATAGATGACCATGACTTCAGCATGCGGCCTGGCTTTGGAGGTAAGAAATGCACCTCCTTATGGGGTGTCTTCTTTCTCAGGGTCCTTCTAGCTGTCCACGGGCAGGAACTCAAGCCCAGGAGCTGCCTGGGTCTCCTCGGATCAGGTGTGTTTCCGGTGAGCTTGGAGGATAAACCACCAAGTGCACAGCACCTTCTGAGTGTCCACCCTCCCAGCCCTGGCTCTGTAGGCCACGTTCTTGGGAACAGCTGCCAGTGGGCGGCGAGGCTTGGCCAGCCAGGGCCACTGCTCCTGAGGACGACTTGGAATCTGTGTGGACAGCAGATGGTTGTGGAAGGGCAGCTGCCTAAAGCTGCCTCCTAAAAATGTACTGAAATTTAGTCCAACAACCTTGGAATAAATTTGCTCTCATCTGGAAGCCAGCCCGCAGATGAGCTCTACCTAGAGGGTAGGTGTGGTCTGTGGGGTTTAATTAAATGAAAATAGCTTGAGAAAATAATGATTCAGAGCCGAAAAATGCCAAAGCCCTTTGAAGCTTAGCCTGCAGCTGCTGGGTTTTTGCCTGCTCAGTGTCAAAGAGCATTTTCTTCCTTAGGGGCTTTATATGTTTTTTCCTGAAGAAAAATATTTGCTGTAGACATCATTTTCATACCTTTATTTCTTCCAATCACCCTTGCCAAAGTAGGTTCTGGGCAGGAATCTCTACTCCATAATTTTCCATTGTTGGATCCATTTCCCTTTTTATCACGAAGATCCAAGTCTGCTCCCTTCCTGACCTACACCCTGAAAGTGGAGGGAAGGGGCTCAATCTATTTATTTATTTGTTTGTTTCTTTGTTTCTTTGTTTAATTTTTTTTTTTTTT
>PVIC010054222.1:0-11613 GCA_004025085.1 Thryonomys swinderianus
CCTCCCCCTCCCGAGACAGGCAGGGCGGCTTGCAGGTGCACCTGATCGTCATTTTGTCTTGTTGCTCAGCCCTGTCCCTTTACAGTGCGGTGAACTGATAGGCCTCTCGCCTCATCTGTGACCTCGTTTTCAGACAAGTTCTGTGCATTTTCTAAAGAGTCTATTGTTCAAGAAAAGTAGAAATCATTATTTCTTATCCCTGTATCGGTTTATGTCCCCCACTGGTTTCTCGTTCCTTCTTTCTCCTGATTGTCCTCTCCCTCCTTCCTTCCTATCCTTTTTACTTAAATCTCTTGTCTTCTCTACTATATGCATGGTAGCTGTTTTTTAAAGTTTTTATTTACATCAAAAATTTTTGACATAGGCTTTTCTTTTTTCCCTAATTGTTGAGACCTGTGGACATTCTTTGTCATGAAACTTTTGTTCATCACATTTGAAATGTTTGTTTACAGTGGGATTTCAAAGGGGTGATGTTTAAATCAAATATATCTATCTTAAAAATGACATGTTTAGTCCTCTTCATCATGGGATGAGAAAATTCTGCGTGATTAAGGAACCCATGTAAGCCTAATTTTAAATTCCTAGTACTAAAAAAGATTTATTCATATAAAATGAATTATTTATGAACCGTGGTACAGTCTCATATCTCAATGAAGGATTGTAGATTTTTGCTTTTGCTTTTTGTTTTTAAAACTTACTCCAGTTGCTAAATTGGTAGTTTTTCAGTCTTTATAAATACAAGATTAAAAAAGATATACAATTATATGAAATGTTAATTTTATATGTGTGTGCATATAGTTCAGTATTATGCAATAAATTTGGTGTTTTAATTTAAAACTGTTTCTCATTGTATTTGCAGCACGGACAGCTTGCTTTCGGTAGAAGCATTAGGCCATTCACCCAAATCTACTAGAAGGTCAGATTGGTTCCTGCCGTGAGAAAGCAGACCCCAGTGCTGCGGGAAGTGGAAGGGAGAGGGGCGTTAGCAGGAAGGACGGGGTTTCCTCACAGCCGCACTGAGAAGAAAAGTGTTTCCCAGAGCAGAGTGAGGCCTGAGCTGAGGCTCCGTCGGGGGTGGTATTTAGGGAAGAGTCTGGAGCAGTTTGAAGGGAGCATCAGAGAAAACAGAACAGTGGCAGATATGTTGGGGGGGGGCAGCAGATGGACCTGAGGAAACAGGCCCAGCGCGAGTGAATAGGATTCGCTCGGAAATGCAGAAGCTGGGGTGGTCTGGCTGGAGTCTGGCCTTCGGAAGGAAGCTGGAGGAACTGGAATGGGAAGGCCTGAAGCAGAAAGACAGGAGCCCCGAGCAGTGAGGTGACAGTGGTGGAACTAGAAAACAGCAGATAGCCAGGAGACAAGGGGAGAAAAAGTTGAACCCGGCGTGTTGACTTAGGAAAGCACTCGCCACCTAAGAGCACCGTGAGCGTGGAGCTCGGCCGAAGACCTTCAGAACAGTGCAGAAGAGGCGGAAATGTCGTTTGGCCGGAGTAGCAGGTGGGTTAGAAGTGGTGAAGAGCATAGTAGCTTTATGATAATAAGCTCTTCAATGTAAACAAATACATAAAGCTCTTCTACATAAATGAATAATTTAAATGGCCTAAAGGTCGAAGAGCAGTCTCCTCATACTTCATTTCATACAGAAATAGCCGGGTTACCTTAAGTAACTTGGAGGCCTCAGAATTCTCATCTTTGCAATAAAGAGATGGCACCAGAGCATTTCTGAGCTTCCTTTGAGCCATAAAGTAAGTAGCATTCCGTTACTGATCACAGTGCCTGCACACAGACTCTCTGTAAGATTTCTAAGTATTTGCTATATGAATGAAATTCTGTACGGCTTCTAAAACACTAAGATTTTTCTGCAGTAATTTCCTTTTTCCCCCCTTTCATCACTTGTTGCTTTAGAAAATTCTACTTTACTGGATATTCTAGGTTTTCCACGAATCTGTTTTTGGACTTACTTTTTCAACTCTGTGGACCTTTGGATAATATCCTTTCCCTGCCCTGAACAGTTAGCAATCCAAAGAAACCCTTTGGCAGTGTTTTCGGTATTGGGTGGGTTCAATGAAAATGTAAGAAGACGATTTAGCACATTCTTTTTTTTTTTTTTTTTTTTTGCTTTTTGAGACAGGGTCTCACTTTGTAGTTCAGGCTGGCCCTGAGCTCACTATGGTGCCCAGGCAAGCCGCCGCGAACTCAGCAATCCTCCTGTCTCTGCCTCCCGAGTGCTGGGATGACAGGCGTGAGCCACCACGCCCGGCATTGTGGTATGCGGTGTTGATTGTTGGTGGGCGCGAATCTCCACGCCCAGCATTATATGTGGTTACCGGGGATCGAACTCAGGACCTTGCGCTTGCGAGGCAGGCGCCGGAACCACTGAGCTAACCCTCCGGCCCGATTTAGCACATTCTTAACTAGTCCCACACACTCCGTGTGAAAATCCTCTGATGCCTTGTGTGGGATTCTCTTAGTAATTTCAGGAATCGAGGGCCATCAAAATACAGCCCTCGTTACAGTTTACCATTTTTAAAGGGTTGAAAAATGTTTTCTTTTTTAAAGGACAAAGACCATGTGGCCTACCAAATCTACCATATTAATATCTAGTACTTTACAGAAAAAATTTTTGCCAATCTCTGTGAAGTCAGACTTGCAGGAATTACACTGACAGAGTGGATAACCTTCTGGAAATTTTGGGACAAACGTCAAGATTCGATGTTGAACCAGAGAAGACCATTGTTGGGGCTTTTCTGCCGTGAAGGTAAGAAAATCATGCTTTGTCTAATCCCAATGCACAGAACCAGAGAGTACGATTGTGGTTTTGGTAACAACAGACTGCACTGATAGGCTGTTTGCCAGGGCCTGTGCCAGTATTTACAGTGCGTAGCCCTCCGGTTCTGCCGTGTATCAGCCATGTGGTCTTGGGCAGGTTCCTTAATCTCTCTGTGCTTCATTTCCTTCCAGTTCGGGGGGGGCAGAAATATTACCTGCCTCATAGAATTGTTCTAAGAACGAAATGAATGGATGGAAAGTACATTTCTGTGCCTAACACCTAATGAGCTTCAGGCATTGGGATTATCACTGTGCTACCTGGCGTTTACCTGAAAATAACTAGCTCGTTCTCACCTCACGGTCGGCCCTGGCCTCGCCCATGACCTGTGTTATGCCCCGCTGGGTGGGGCACATCTGCCCGAGGCCGCGCGGGCTTCGGGGACAGGGGCGCTGGGAGGCGGCGTGACAGCCCACCCCGAGCGCTCCCGCCGTCCCGCGCGCTGGCCCGGCGTGCCGCCCAGCACTGTGCACCAGTGCGCCCTGGCGCGGTCAGGAGGCTGGGGTTTGGGGCGTCCTCAGGAGCAGGGCCCCAGCAGCGCCTTCCCTGCGGGGACACACAGAGGTGCCCTCCGGCCACACGCCGGCTTTCTGCTCGGGGCCGCCCGGCGCCCGCTGCGAGGGGAGACCAGTCAGTTCTCATCCGAGGTGGATGGACTGCGTACGTAGCTGCTGACTAGAGTGTTTCTTTTTGGGAAAAAAATATTTAAAATTTTTAAATTTTGGATAATTTCAGATTCATAGGAAAGTACTAAAGATAAAAGTTTTTGTATCAACTTGTCGCTGTGCTACATCTAATGAAACTAAAGAACCAATATAGAGAAATTACTGTTGACTGAATTCCAAACTTTGGATTTTTACTGATGATTCTAATGATCTTTTTCTGGCCTGTGACCCAGAATCCCACTCTGCATTCAGCTCAACAGGATTTTGGTTAAGCATTGGGTTAAGGGTGAATTAGAGCCGGCAGTTGGGTAGGGTAGAAGAAATAAGGAGACAAGAAACATTGTAATTTTAAAAATTGTATGTTTAAGGAAAACTGCAGCTTCAGGACACAAAAGTTACTGGCTATTACAATGTCCTTTTTTCTCTTCTAGGAAGCCTAAAAAAATAAATAAAAGCTGTGTCTCAAAGATACAGTAATCCTATAAATGGAGCCCTTGCTTTCTACCTGTAAATTAAGATCGTTCCTCAAATATATACTGTAGATTCACAAATTCTACAGACTTCCTCTCTGTGGAGACAGTATTGTTAATTGGGTACTCTATCCCTAAACTTGGAATACGCAGAAATAGTTGTAGTCTAAGCTCGCCCACTCATAGCCTGACAGACACTAGGAATACACAGCCTGGATCGTTCACCTTGAGGACCCCCACACCCTAAATATCCCCCAGGGCCCCCTCCCTCTGTGTACTTTGTCTCTGTCTGGTGAAGTCAGCCTGTGCCTCTCACGGATGCACCCTGCAATTCCGTTTCTGTGGCAGAAGTCGGTGACTGGTAGCCTTCCCTGTGTTTGGGGTGACCTCCTAGGCCTTGTCTGCAGGCGCCCCAGGCTCCCTCCACGGCCCCGGGCATTGTGTAGCTCGGTCTCCCACGGAGGGCGAGGGAAGGTCCTCTGGGGCTGCTGGTTTATCTGGCTGCCCGCGGACCCTGGCGACCGGTGGCCTCAGCAGCAGAATGGCTGACCTTCAGGTTCTTAGTTGGCAAAAGGCGGCATTTCCCATGGGAAACACCTTTTATGAAAAGGAAGAGGGGGTTTATATTTATATAAGTTTGGTTACCCCTGAGTTTTCAAGAAATGTTAAGCTTTATTGCAAGACTGTTCAAATAACGTGTCTCTTAGCAGATATTTTTGGGGGGGTTAAGAATAGTTTAGTGTCAGTTAATCTCTCCCAGAACCATAGTTTGGAATTAATAGTCAAATCGTAGTTGGCAGGTGACAGGAAAAAGGCAGTCCCAGGAGAGCATATGAAAGAATTGGAAAACAGATTGAGACGCTCCCCAAGTCAGAGACAAGCACAGGTTAAAAAAAAAAAATTAAATAGAAGCTATTCTGCAGAATTTCTTTTTATTGAGAAATTTAACTGTTGGTTGTCTTAAGTTTTCTTTGGCCCTTAAAATGGAGCCAAGCACACTTTAGAGTTAAGTCTCTGACATGTCCACACACACAGTGCCCACAGTGCCTTGAGTAACCTTATCTTGCCAGTAGCAGAGCTGCTCACGTTAAGAGGTCTGGCTGTGAGTGTCTCATTTCTGAGGATGACCTGGTCACTGGGCTCCGCCTCCACCTGATGCCAGGGGGCACACTGCGCGGGGCAGAGCGGCCCGCTCTGGGCTGCTCGCCCAGACCCTTTTTGCAGGGCCGGATGCGGGTCAGGGCCTGGCGGTCCAGGATGTGGCCCTGAGTGCCCAGCCGGGGTGCTTATCTCCTTCCGGACCAACGCGCCGTGTCCCCTTACGTCTGGGTAACACGGAGGAGGTGAGTTCAGGCGTCAGCCCCGCCCCGGCCCCAGTGCCGGGCTGGGCAGGGTCATTGGGCACGCAGCCCTCAGACCTTTTAAAGCTGATTTTCCTCAGCCTACTCCCATGAGCGACAGGTACAATTCACGACAGTTACTGATTCAGCTTCCACTGGTGATCGCTTCTCGGCCTTTTGGCTAAGATCAAGTGCAGCTTCCACTGGTGTTGGGCTTTCTGGGAAACTTAAGAATTAAAACACACACCCGCCCCTCACGTGGAGCCAAATGCTGAACCAGATTCGTCTTTTCAGACTCAGCTTTTCTTTAAAAAAAGGGAAAGCTAAGCGCAGACTCAGAAACAGCCCCCCTCCCCACGGAGTCAGCCGAGGTGGTGCCCTTCAGGCTGAAGTCAACGCTAAGTGCCAGCTGGGTGCCAGGGGCTGTCGGCAAGCCATGGTTTCTTGTTAAAAATGGGCCTCTTGACCTTTTATTCTGCACCTTCTCAGGAGCTCAGAGGCTTGTGAAACCAGTTCAAGGGCTCTCAAGGTCAAGTCGGCGGCAGAGAGCGGGGAAGAGGCCTGCGCTGGGCCTTGGGCGGGGGGCTTGCGGCGCCACCGTGGGAGCCGTGTGCGTGGGAGCTTGCCCTGCTGTGGCCTGGCAGGGGCACCCTCAGCCTCTCCTGCAGGGTGAGAAGACATGGAAGCCCTGGGTGCTTTCAGCCTCAGCCTCAGCCAGGGTTCTGATCAACTTCCTCTGTGCCTTGGGAGCATGCCAGAATTGGAACAGCTTCCCTCCCAGGGGTACGTTGCGTGTTCAGTTGTTAAAAATACATCCTGAGATAGAAATTGCAGGACACCGAGATGACCCAGAAATCCATCCCGAGGTTACTCTGTTCTTCGTCCCACATTAGGCTGTGCCGCTGTCTCTGCTCTGTGTGACATGTCTGAGCGGAGCTGGACCTCCCAGGATGTCTTGGGGGGAAGTAAAAGGGGTTCGTCCTGCTCTGTCAAGGAAGGAGTTCAGCAAGCGTCAATCCTGAGAACGCAGCGCATGGGCACTGATGAGGTCTGCTTGGGAACTCCAGCCGTCACAACCCGCCTTACCCTTTCCAGCAGGGACTGGGTTAGAGTTCCCCTGGAAACGGGGCTTATCCCGCTCGCACTGATTTGTGCTTAAAGTGACTTCTGACTTAGACAAACAAGAGATCAGAGGGTGATGGTGGGGAAAATACTGGGCGCTGCAATTCTTCTTTTGCAGTGATTCCAGTTGTATTGCTGCTGGACTCCAAGATAGAATCGTCACCTCATCGCTGATTCCAGCACCATTTTCTGTGAAGGATTTGCTACGTGGCCGTGTCCTGGTCGTCCACGTGCACTCCCATAATGCCCCTGTCAGGCACTGTGATTATTCCCGTTTCCACATAAAGAAGTCTCCGCATAGTAAGCGAGGAGCCCGGGACCAGGCTGTGCCATCTGTCTGGAGAGAGGCCCCCGAGCGGGGAGCAGCCTTCGTCCCGGCGTTGTCAGGTGTGCTGGGCTGTGAATTTAAGATGCCGGATGGGCTGACGAAACCGGCCACCTCTGCGAGGACCCAGCGTGTTGTCGCCTGCACCCTGCTTAGGGCGCGGTCCTTGGTCTGGCGGCGGGGAGCGTGTCAGAAAGGCGCCCCGTGCGGCCCCGGGCTGCCGTCCCAGCACCCACATGCGTGCACGCGGGCCGGAGACGCTCTCTCCCCCGTGGCCTAGCTTCAACGAAAACCAACCCGTTTCATTGCGTATAACTGACCAGATCTAAGGTGTGCGGCATGTTTTGAGGAGTCAGGGCGAGATGATTACTATAGGCGAGCTAAGCTAATCCCATCACACACTGGAACGATTCTTAATTTCCTGCACTTAGACACATTCAAGAGAACAAAGCGCTCAGCCTTCCAGTACCGGAGACCCGGGAGGGCGGCCGATGTTCTAGGGCCCCCTGGGGGGTGTGGGAGCCCTGAGCGTCTCTGGAGGTGGAGGTGCCCTGCTGCCCGCACTTGGTTCATGTCAGCGTGTCCTTTCGATGCTTTCATTTTCTTCATCCTCCGGTTAGCCTTTTGCTCTTCTCCTCTTTCTTCCTCTTGTCCAGTAAGTCACCTTCCTACTTCATTGTCATCACTTTAGATTCTACGGAGGGAAATGTGATATTTGAGTTTGGCTTCTTTTGGTTAATATGAGGATTTTCATTTTCCTGCAAATGACATGTTTATTCTTTATGTCTGAATAACCTGTGTGTGTGATTCCCATTGTCTTTACTCATTTATCTGTGGACGGGCACCTCGGCTGGCTCTGTGTCTGGGATGTCACGCGCGGGACGCACAGGTACGCCAGTCCTCCTACCGTGTGCTGACTTCCGGAGTACCCCGAGTGACATAGCATTGTTACGTGGTGGCTCTGCTGTTTTCCGAGGTGACCACACTGATTTCCCTTGTGGCCGAACTGACTTGTATTCCTGACAGCAGGGTGACAGAGTTCCTTCCTCGCTAGGCTGAGACACAGAGATATAGTGTGTCTTCCACATTAGACAGCTAGTTTTCCCAGCCCCATTTGATACATGGACTGTATTTTCTCCAGCGGATATTTCTGGTCTGCTTGTCAAGAATTGGGTGCCTGTAGTTGCGTGGGCTTGTGTTTCTGTGTCCTGCAATTGCATTGGTCTGTGTGTGT
Organism: Thryonomys swinderianus; assembly: GCA_004025085.1. Taxonomy (NCBI): domain Eukaryota; kingdom Metazoa; phylum Chordata; class Mammalia; order Rodentia; family Thryonomyidae; genus Thryonomys; species Thryonomys swinderianus. The sequence continues at coordinate 7,984 of PVIC010054222.1, forward strand.
GTTTCTGGGCCAGTACCACGATGTTTTTGTCACTATGGATTTGGGACAGTTTGAAATCAGATATGATACTTCCACACTTGCTCTTTTTGCTTAGGATTGCTGTGGCTATTCTTGGCCTTTCGTGTTTCTGTGTAAATTTTTTGTAGTTCTGTGAAGAATAGTTTTGGAATTTTGATGGGCATTACATTGAATCTGAAGATCACTTTTGGCAGTACAGCCATTTTATCATTAGCTCTGCCGTCCATGAACACGGGACGTCTTTCCATCTTCTAGTGTCTTTAAGTTTTTCTTCCACGTTTTGAAATTTCTAATGAAATTTTTTGATTAAAATTTTTACTTCCTTAGGTATTTTTTTAAGAAAGCTATTGTGAATGGAATTATTTTCCTGGTTTCTCTCTCAGCTAGTCCATTATTGGTATATGGAATGTACATTGAGTTTTAAATGTTGATTTTTATCCTACCTTTGTCTACTCTTGTTCAGCGATTTTCAGTTCTATAAAAGTAACAGTTATAGGGCCGGAGGGTTAGCTCAGTGGTTCCAGTGCTTGCCTCGCAAGCGCAAGGACCTGAGTTCGATCCCCGGTTACCATATATAATGCTGGGTGTGGAGACACGCCCACCAACAATCAACACCACATACCACAATGCCGGACGTGGTGGCTCACGCCTGTAATCCCAGCACTCGGGAGGCAGAGACAGGAGGATTGCTGAGTTCGCGACGGCTTGCCTGGGCCAGCCTGAACTACAAAGTGAGACCCTGGCTCCAAAAAAACAAAAAAAAAAAAAAAAAAAGTAATTATTGACAGTGTGATCAGAATGTCTTAGGCGAGACTCAAAACTGCAGAGGAAGAAAAATAAAAGGTTTTCTGTGTATCTTTTCAGAAATTAAATTCAAACATCTAGAAGCTGGTGTGCTTCAGCGCTTGCAGTAACATGTTTGTACACACAGGCCTGAGTGGGGACCGACTGGTCTCCGAGACTTGGTTCTGGGCGGCGATTCCCCGGCCTGTTCCCTGGGCAGCTGCTGTGTGGCGCAGAGCTGCTCTGCAGCGCAAGCCTTGTTGCCGCAGAGGACAAGTGAGAACCAAGCTGTCATCAGCTGCAGCTCCGCCGAGCCCTGTTTGTCTGCCTGCCAGCCAGGATCTAGAAATGCATATGGCAGTTTTGACTTTTGGCTTTTACCATATATGAATTTCTGCTGTGCAGCAATTGGTGAGCTGAGCCAGCTTAGGGATAAAGGTGATACACTTTGTCTTGCAAGATTCAGCATCTGTTTCTAGAATTGGTAACAGTGAGGCCATTGAGAGACTCCGGTGCCGCCTCGTCAGCTGTGTGAGTCCCGTTCTGAAATTCCCATTCTGGTCACCCACAATTCTGCAAATTATTAGAGGCCCAGAAGTGGAAGCAGGATGGAGGTGGGATGACTGGTGTGCCACGCGGCTTTGTTTGTGGCCACGGAGTTGAGGTCCGTTTAGGCTTGTGACTCGCTGGTCCCTCAAGGCAACATGAACAAACCAAAGAAGCCGGGAACAGTGGTGCTTACTGTAGTCCCCGCACTCTGAGAGGCTGCGTGAGAGGATCCCGGGTTCAAGCTCAGTCTGGCAGCTCAGCCACTTAGTGGGACTCTAGGAAACTAACACAATTTTAAAGGCTGCAGATGGAGCTCAGTGCAAAGGCCCTAGGTTCAGTCCCCACCATGTGCATTTTTTTGTTTTGTTTTTGGAGACAGGGTCTCACTTTGTAGTTCAGGCTAGCCTTGAGCTCACTATGTAGTAGCCCAGGCAAGCCTCGAACTCAGCAGTCCTCCTGCCTCTGCCTCCTGAGTGCTGGGATGACAGGCGTGAGCCACCACGTCCGGCAACCATGTGCATTTTTTAAAAAGTAAAATGGAGGTCCCTAAGTGCCTGCCACTTCTGTTAAATTTTCTTTGGACCTAGTGTTACAAAAATTACTCTTTCAGGTGAGTTCGCTTTGGCACAAAGGCCCTGAACAGCATATGCTAGCAGTCGTGTCCTCGTGTTCCGGTGCCAGGCTGGTCCATGCCCTGGTTTCAGTGCCAGAACAGTTTTTTCAGTTGGGCATGTGCAGCCTGAAGGACTCCGCGTGCCCACCAGTGTGGGGACCTGTGCCCTGCTCAGGCGGGCTCCTGCGCCCACCCCCCGTGCTGTTCTAGGCTTGCTGCTTCCGGACTCCAGTCCTCCTCGCTGGGCCTCGCCAGTGATGAGTGGCTTGGGGCTGCGGCGGCCGCCTCACGTGACAGAAACGGGACACCTTGCTTGTGCTGTCTCACGAGTCTCGTGGCTTTATTTCAGATGGCGAATGCCTAACGTCACCTCGCCGAAAGTGCTCCTTCGGTGCCTTTGTTTCCGCTCCCCTCCTGTCCCCCCTTTCAGATACTGACTTAAAGGCTGCCGTGCGTAAGGCACAGCCTGCTTTTCTGGCTATGACCCCGATGTGCCTAATGTGTCCTGGGTTTGCTCACCTTCCAGTGCCCGCCCTTCCTGGAGAGAACACCGAAGCGTAATCCTCAAGAGGCTTCTGGGGGCTCCGGAGGGTACGCAGGACTCCCCAAGGAGAGGCCGGGCCCACAGGCAGCTCATTGCTACAGAACCGGTACAGTTAAAAATATTTTCTATTGTCAAGTTTATACGAAATACTCATGTACAGAAATATACATAATTTTTTTCTTACACTTAATTTTTCAAAGACGACACTGGTCATTTCCAATGGGCTCTGCTTACGTTTCATGTGGACACTGTACTGGCCAACATTTATTAATTCTTGGTGACGCTCACCACTGTGCAGGCGCCTTCCGATGGGGACTGGCCCTGCCCGGTTCCAGGCAGCATGAGCTTCCATAGAGATCACTGCGACTTAATGAAAGCACAAATCGCGCATGTACACAGGCTCCTTCCACACACACCTGGGCTCTGCTTCTCGGTCTGTGCGTCTGCGGGGAGGCCCACGGGAGCGGAGCGCAGCAGCACACCTGCCGGGGAGGCCTGTGCCCCCAGAGTGCCCGGCATGCCCTTCCTCCTGCTCGGGGCACTGCTTATGGTGGTTCCGTGTGAACAGAGGAACATTTGAAAGGATAGTCTTTTACATTTTGAGGATCATCAAGTGGGGGGCTGAATGAAAGGAAATGACATCATGGTTTCTACCCAGTGCTCGGGCGTTAGGGGAAGTGACTCTTCACCAGGCAGAGTACAGGTTTGACCCTCTGTCGCTTTAACCAAGTGGATACTGGAAAAGGACCCCCAGAGCACTGGCCTCAGCACTGAAATCACCAAACAGAATCACAACAACCCTTTCAAAGGGAAATCAACCTCACAACCATATTCACACAGCAGTTAATCACTTATGGTGCATAACTATAAATACACCAAAAGCAGGAAAAGGGCATCTTCATTATCAGATTTTAAATATATTTAAAACTTAACAAATTTTAAAATGATTTTCCTTATAAATCTGTCGTTAATTTTGGCTCCTGGGCCCAGTTGTGTCTACTGAAAAGTAGGCAGTCTGCAGACAGAACCAACTTTCCCAGCGCCTTGGCCATGCCTTTATGCTATGCACACCCCAGTGTCACCTTATGAGGGATTCTGCTCCCTTGGAGGGCCCCGAGACTGC
>PVIC010054223.1:0-11618 GCA_004025085.1 Thryonomys swinderianus
TGAAATAGGACAAAAATGTTCAAGGGGAAAAGGAAGAAAAAGGGGTATGGGAAAGTAAAGAAGGAGTAGAAAAAATTTGATGGTTAATAACAAAATAATGGAAAAAAAGCTTATATATATGGGGTTGGAGGTTGTAGGAAGGTCAGGGGAATGGGAAAAATGAGATCCAAGATGCATCTTTAAAATGTTTTAAAATATAGGATAGATATTGTGAAATAGAAAATATTCAAAGGGAAAAAGGGGGTAAGGGTAAGTAAAGAAGGGAAAGAAAACATTGATAGCAAATAAAGAGAAGCAAAGCTCATGTGTGTAGGGGGTGCAGGGGTGTACAGTGGCAGGGGAATGGGAAAAATGGGAATAAGTCATGTTATATACTGATACAGATACTCAATGTCGATTTTTATCATGATGTATATATGAAATATACCAATAAAATCAATGAAAATAATAGCAATGAAGATACTACTTAAGAATAATTAAGTTAATCAAGGGTAGGTATCTATAGCCTTTTTATTTACCATTTTGTATATTATATTCATTGGTTGGCCTCGCCTATATAATAATATCAATCCTTTATTTTCACAGATTATGTGATTGCTATTACAGAACCAGAATAATTTCTATTAGTACCTTTTTTCTTCATAGCTTTTAAAATATTGTTTATGACCTCTGAATATCTAGGGAGTTCAGAGATTGCAGTCCAAATGCTTCCACTGGACTTTGGTTTTGTTGATATAGTGAATTTTTGAAAGAACCAAAGGCATTATTTCCAAATATTTTAAAATGGTCTTTTACTGTCAATAATAATTTCAGGAGACATAGGATCTCAGTTCTGCTGCAAATCTACAGCATGTCTGATTCCAGTACTAAGGAGCAATCTTTATTTCCCCGGACCAATATTCACATTAGCTACCCTAAAGAATATAGAATTGATACTCTTGGCAGAATTGATATGATAGACAATTCTTATGCAGCTAAATTAAAAATGAATTTTTCATTTGTATTTGTGTTTTAGTGTTACAGTAAAACCTACTTATTAAAACTTAAAAGGTATATTCTTATAATTTACCTGAAGGATAATTTTATTATTGTTATGGTTACAGGTTTATTATCACATCATTTTCTTTTTAATATAATGCCTTTTTAAAAAGCCAGCATACTATGGGATAGAAGTCAAGCTTACATTTCTCAAAGATGTCACACTGTGGTTATGGTTCACAGGAAATATTTGAAAGCACTAAACTAAGAATCATGCATTTGAAAAGAATGATAAAACCATGGTAAGACTGTGGGTCTGGCAACAGGCTGTGGAATAGGTAGCATTTAGGTTGTCAGTCCTGCTAAAATTGGGTACACTGTGAATTTCAGTTTTAAAATATAAGTATTAGAGCGGGTGATTTAGCTCAGTGGTTCCAACACTTGCCTGGCAAGCACAAAGTCCTAAGTTCAGTCCCTGGTACCATATACCACAATGCTGGGCATGGTGGCTCACACCTGTAATCTCAGCACTCAGAAAGCAGAGGCAGGAGGATTGCTGAGTTTGAGGCTTGCCGGGGCTACATAGTGAGCTCAGGGCCAGCTTGCACTACAAAGTGAGACCCTGTCTCAAAAAAAAAGTTTTATTGTGTATATTTAAAGTCTACAAAATGATGTTATGGGATATGTATACATACATACATACATACATATATATGCATAATAAATGGTTTTCATAATGAAGCAAATTAACATATCCATGTCTTAAAGTTACCCTTTTTCTAAAAAAAAACATTATTCCTATTCATTCAGTAGGGGTCTCAAATACAGCACTATTATATTAGCTATAATCCTATGTTGTATGATACTTTTGTAGACTTTTCCATCCTTCAGATCTGCTACTTTGTACCTTCTGACCTATATCTCCTTTTTAGAAGAAGATAGGTGGATTCCCAATCTCTGTTCTCACTGTGAAGCTATTATTCTCATTGACAATGAAGTCTGGAAAGTAGAGAGGATTTTCAGCTGGTCCAGAGCCAGCTGCAAAAGGAAAGAGAAATGGCTGAGTGAATTAAGAAGGAATGGTGAAAATTTTATAAAGGCACAGACTAGAATCAGATAGAATTTAACTTCTGTTCTCCCATTTACAAACCATATGATCTTCAGGTATGTCTGAATCATAGTCCATTACTTCTATACCAACAAAATCAAGTCAGGACTCTCAAGGCACATCTGGCAATAGGCCCAATAGTGGTGATTAATGAAGGAGGCACTCAAATACCTCTCATCAAAGAGTACTCATAAGTAATTGTAATTAGAAACAATATTTCCTAAACAACAGATGCTTACTTATATCAGGATCTGATATAAACACTTGATATGAACTATTGCATTTAGCTTGTTTAGTGACTCATCAAACTAAGTACTGTTATTTGACTCATTTTGCAGTTTAGGAAAATGAGCAAACTAAAATATGAATTTTCTCTAGATAAAATGAATTAGGACATTTGCAAGAGAACAATGAAATTTGGGGATTTTATGTTCTTTGAACTCAAATCCATATTAACTATAAAAGAAAATATATTGAAAACAATATTAAATTGTAATACTCATCCATGATAACATTTCAGTGGTGCTGGAAGACAACTGAGAGTCCTCTTGCATTTCTGTGAGCAGAGGCTCTGATTGCTTTTGTTCTGTACTGTCTTCAAGGATCTTTGTAAAAAGCCTTGCCAAATAGATACAGTGTCTTACTTTGGAGAAAAGGACAAGTTTGCTTCCAGCATAAAAAAGGACAGCGTTAGCCTCTGGAGCAAGGTCACTCGTGTTTATTGCCCATTACAAAAGATTTGGGCTCCCAGAGTTTGGAGTTTTTTCTCCACAGTGCAGCCCACTATGTGTGCACATACTGTCCCTCTTAATGCCAACCTATAGCAACTAAAACTTGGAGACCAACTCAAATGCTGGTACTCTGGCCACTGCTAGTGTTATGGACAATAAATTCTTTCTCTCTGGGAGTGTTGTCTGTCCTGTCAGCATCCATAAACTGTGATAGGCTGACTTGTAACCTTGCATGTGAATCTCAGCCCTTTGACAGTTCCTGACAATTGGCAAAAAAGGAATTTGTAAACACCCTTGTTCAGAGAAAGGTGCAGTTTATTTAAGGAATGGCCTGAGGCAACAGCACAAGGATGTAAGTGGGGGAAAATAAGAACCCCGCCCCAAAGGCTGTTTCTTTATAATGCTTCAGAAAGCTTTGTGATAAGAACTTGTGTGTGCGCGTGCACATGCATATGAGTGTAAATACAGATATGAAACAATTTTCTGTGCACCCACAAAGAAAGGAGGGAGCATAGAAAATATATTGCTTGAAACCATGAAAAACTAATAAATATACATGACTGTAAACAACTTTCTCAGACAGGTACACTGTGCTGAACATGATTTATATGTTTGCTCCGGGCTTGAAAATGAGCGTTGGTACTAGATTCACAAAAGCTGTTAAGGTCCTCTGAGGTGCAGTGCTGCAGGAAATTGTTTCATATCTATTTTCTCAGGAAGCCAATTGGCTGGTTTGTAATGCTGTGCCACTTTTCTATCTGGTAAATTGAGTGAAGAAAGAAGGATTAATTTACTGTAAGGCATAATTCATAGTTAATAAATTGTAATAAGCATCAGTAAATAAAGAGATGGTGGCTGCATGGGGATATATCAAAGATGCATTCCCCCCCCCCTCAAATGTACTTAATTAACAGAGTTCATCCTTTGGGGGCAGGAAATAATGAGATCATAAGTCTCTGCCTCTAGATGTTGCTAAGTCTGTTTAAAAGCAACAAATTAGTACTATGTAGCAAATCTCCACATACATATAAAAGTTCTTGTTGCAGATACAGCTTTAGAATTAAGTAAAATTACTTACGAAAAATCTAAAAATACATCTTTATAGTACTGTATACTTTTTAATCTACAGGTTACACTCACACAGGCACACATTCATACAGTCTACCACTGGATTACATATATCACCTGAAAAATAAGCTTTCTTTTACATATACAGTCATGTGCTACACAATGATGTTTCCGTCAATGACAGACCATGTCGGATTCATATTACAATGGAGCTAAAAACGCACAAATTGCCCAGGGGGTGGTAGTCATTGTAACACTGGGAAAATGCTTACAGAGGAGCCCTGAGGCTTGGCCCCGCACCGATCTGTGTGACTTGTAGCCTCCTTTTCAGCAGGACTGTCACATCCAGCCAGGTGACTCACAAGGGAAAGTAAATAACGACAAAGATGGAATGACAAGGAGCTCTTCAGTCTGTATGAAGGTCAAGGAGGAGAATCAGTGCAGTGTGCAAAATTGGGGGGTAGAACGTAGTGATAGCATATTTGGTAAGAAGAAAGGCTGGGGAAATGGCTTCTCATTAAAAATAAGTGTATAAGCTGTATGTAAAATGTACCAATAAAGAATTCAATTTGAAAAATAAGCATACACACCATATTAAAATGAAAGGAGGCAATTATGCAAATGTCTTTAAAATATATTAAGTGAGTTAATACGATAGGTGGATAATGAGTTATTCAAGGAAACCCGAGTCTTAGAACTGCACACCTCAGTTTGAAGAGTCTGAAGTTAGGGAGGTCAAGCCTGCCATTTTACACGATGCTCCTCCTCCCAGCTGCAGGTAAAGCACATTCGTCACTTAGAGTGACGACGAGAATCCTGATTATTAGCTAAAGGAAACTGTTTGCCCCATTTCATTTCTAGTTACTCTGTCCAAATCTGTTGGTACTTTGATAATGTTTCAGAGAATATTCCAGAGTTAAAAATGGTTGAGCTAATGTTTATATCCAATGTTGTAATCCAACAAGAACAACCACAAAACAACAAACAACAACAACAACACAGACCCAGAGATAACGATTGACAGTGTGTGAAGTTCACAGACATTCTCGCAGAGCGGGTGAAGGGCGGGGCACAGATATTCTCAGCAAGCGCAGGGCCGCTGGTCAGGGAGCCGTGAGGCAGGAGCAGAGTGACAGGTACTGAGACACTGTATCCTCCGGAACAGGTTCCATAAGCTTCCTATTCTGTATCAGTGAGGTTTTCTTCACTTATCAGAATTTTCACTGTTTTATTGGAATATATAGATACAAGATGATTATATACCAACTAAGAGGTACACTCTTAAGAATGTGAAGTCAAAGGAAAACCAAGTGACTGGAAGACTGTCAGTGCAAGGGAGCCGAACTGTCCCTTCAGTTGGACAAATGAGTGAAAATAATCTCTGGAGTATTAAAGTGGGAGGAGCAGAGAAACCAGGAATTGTTTTCCCGAGTGGTTCATGTCTTTTTCTTCACGAAGAGGTAGTATATATTTCATTAAGAAAAATAAACATCCCAATGGATGAGCAAAGGGAAATTTTCAAAAGAGAAATAGAAATGGAAAATCAACATGTGATCATAGCAAGCCTCTCTCACCATTAAATAAGAAGGTGGTGAAATGAAACGTTTTATTTAGCAGAGTTTCAAATATTAAAGACTGACTTTAATGTGGAGTAGGACTGAAAACTTTTGCTTTTTCCTTTTTGTATTTTTTTATGTTGACTAATTATTTTCATTATGAAGTGAAAGCTTTATTTATCTATATGAAACATTTCAAGTTTGAACATTTTGACAAACAAACACAAACCACTTCTCAGATATATGTTTGAATCTTCATTCAGGATTTCCTAAGATAAAATTTCTTTTCTTCATTTAAATAAAACCCCCAAGCTAACATTTAAAAAAACTATCTAATGAGGAACCTCTAATTCACCTTAATCTGAATTTGTAATTTGACATTTTATTATAAGCACATTCAATTAAATCTGTAATATATATTCTCTCTCATCCTCTACCGAAACAAAAACAAGTATACACCTCAAGAAAAAACAATTCCAATTTTTCTATTGTTTCTTTTTTTAATTGCATTCTTTATTGGTGTAGTTTGCATACATCTCACACTCACACATAACATTGGGGAATTTGTACCAATATATGACACAGTCAATTTTCATTTTGATCCATATCTCCACCCACACCTCCCCACCCCCTATATACATGCTCTTTTATTTTCTTTCAGAATCATATTTATTCCTTCCCCTCATTACATCCCCACACAAAATTTCCTTTGGAAATTTCCCATTCTACAGACTGTCATACTACTAGAGCTCATTTGCATCTACCGGTGCTCATATCAACGAGAAGATCCGGTATTTGCCTATCTGTGCTCTATTGATTTCACGCCTTAGCGTGTCCTCCAGGTGCATCCATTTGCACATAAATGAATCAATCTTGTCATTCTTTATTGCAAAGTAATACTCCATTTTAGAAAAAAACCCACATCTTCTTTATCCAGTCTCCAGTTGATGGGCATTTGGGTTGTTTCCAAGATTGAGCTATCACGAACTGAGCTGCTATGAACAAGGGTGTACATCTGTCTTTCCAATGTGATTTTCTAAATTCTTTTGGGTGTATTCCTAGCAGGGGGATAGCAGGGTCAAATGGGACCCCTAGTCCTAGTTTTCTGAGAAATCTCCACACAGATCTCCACAATGGTTGCACAAGTCTGCAATCCCACCAACAGTGAAGGGTTCCTTTCTCCCCACAGCCTCACCAGCATTTATCATAGGTTGATTTTTGTGATTGCGGCCATTCTTTATGGAGTGAGATGAAATCTCAGTGTTGTTTTCATTTGCATCTCTCGAATGACCAGTGATGTTGAACATTTCTTCATATGTTTCTTGGCTGCTTTAACTTCTACCTCTGAGAAGTGTCTGTTCATTTCAGATGCCCTCTATTCTGTTTCTTAAACCTCTCTTCATAATATTCTCTTACTCTGGTATCTCCCTCTTTTCATTTATCTGATTTATAGATTTCTGAAAAATCACTGAAGTAGCATGCTTTTCACTACTTTGTCAGAATTATCCAATGTACTCTTAAAATACTGAGACATCTGCTTACTGGAATCAATTCAAGTCCTCTGATTCTTTTCTCTATGTAAAATTTACCCTATCCATATCCACAGGCAGTTTTACATGTATATGTATTTGCCAAAATATTGTCATATTTTTTGAAAATAAGTAAAAATAGCAAGGCATGGTGGCTCATGCTTATAATCTCAGCACTTGGGAGGCAGAGGCAGGAGGATTGCTGAGTTTGAGGCTTGCCTGGGCTACATAGTAAGCTCAGGGCCAGCTTGAACTACAAAGTGAGACCCTGTCAAAAAAAAAAAAAGTCTTCCATCATCAGTCTGAAATCAATTACAAAACTACTAATTCTGTTGTGTCCTCTTGGTATTATATATTTGCCTATATATGTAAGAATTGAAATATTTTTATACAACACAATTTCAACATACTTGCCAAAAAGAAAGACAATGAGCCCACAATTTCATATTTTGCAATAATAACAAATGAAGTCTATTTAAACCAGTGCTTCCCCAAGGTGCATTTTTTTAAGGGTCTCACTTTGTAGTTTAGGCTGGCCCTGAGCTCACTATGTGGCCTAGACAAGCCTTGAACTCAGCAATTCTCCTGCCTCTGCCTCCTGAGTGCTCAAAGGCATGAGCCACCATGCTCAGCAGTGTGGTATGTGGTGCTGATTGCTGGTGGCTGTGAGTTACCATGGCTGGTATTGTTGTATGTGGTTACAGAGGATCAAACCAGGGACCTTGCACTTGGTAGGCAGGCGCCGGAACCACTGAGCTAACTCTCCGGCCCCTAGGTGCATTTTTACCATCTGCATTTGAAACATTTAGGTAAACTGGGTTCTCCCTAGATGATAAGGGAAATAGGAAAGTGGGGGACCGGGAAATCTTCATTTTCCAGCCAGCACTTTCAGAGATTTGTCTTTTCTGTGGTTTGGAAATTCATGGAAATGGTCTCATACTGATATGATTAAATAATTCTGAATGTTTCTGAGTGAAAGAACATTTAAGATGAAACTAGTAGCAAATTCCTGCAATGCTTCTTTTAAAAAAACAGCATAGCACCTTGCTATTTGCTCATTTACATTTAGTTGATTCATCACTGGTAATTTTAACACTTGTCTGCTTCTTAGGAACATCCAAAGTAAGAGTATAGTTATGAATTGTTGGATATATCATATGTGAATGACTTGAGTTAGTTTAAATTCAGCAATGACTCTGTTCCTTAGAGATTATAATATAATAGAGCACCAGTCTGAAATGTGCTGATGGCTTAAAAACAAAGCTGTGCAGTGAACTACCCTCCTCGAGGCTCTCCTTGCTCCTGAGGTTGCGACACTGACACTGTGTCTATTTCCAAGTACAGAACATTGAGCACAGGCCTGCCGGGCCTCTGCTGAGGTCCTGACTCCCCTGAAGGGCTGACGAGCTGCCTCCCATCCCTGTGTCTGTTAGAGACAGACCTCATTTAGAAGAACAGAGCTTTCTCAAGTGGAAGGAGCAGATGAGCCTTCTTCAGGGGTGCAGAGTGCTAATTAGTTCTTGTGATGCTACAGGTGACAATTTCCTTGGAGATCCAGTTCTAGCAAGAATGAAAAATATATTTTTCTTTTCTACTGTTCATTTGCCCTTCAATCAGGGCAGTGACAAAGAAAAAGCAAAGGCCACAAAAGTCCCTTTCTCTTCTATTTCTACTCCATTTTAATGCTTCTTGCATTTCTAGAGCAGATTAACAAATTATGTAAAAGTCCTTTGAATATTAACGTAAACTATTTTGTGAAAGCAATGACATTAAAGTTACATTAAAGTTAAAAAGAGATTTTATTATAAAGCTTTCTGTGTACTGAAAATACTGTCAAATAACTTTATTAAACGTTATACAAAAACTTCCTAATTTTTTGATATATTAGAAATCCAAGTCTGGCAGGATATTAGTATTAACTACCCTGATGATAGCAGCTCTAACTTTTAAATATTTTATTGCTAAAACCACTCAATTTATTTATTCAACACTATCAAGAAAGTTATCTTTCTTTGCAAACTCAAATACATTGTCTTTTAGGATTCCTAGAGAAGGAATGTTTTGGTTATGTTTTATTCTGTCATTATATAATTATGTAATCCAACATAAATGAAAGTGAGAAATTTTTTCATTATTGTTACTATTATTGAGAGATTGATGGAATATAATGAAAGCAGTTCTACAAGGAAAATTTATAGCAGTAAATACCTACACCACGAAAATAGAGCAAGCTCAAATAAATGACCTAATGCTAAACCTCAAGTTACTAGAAAAAGAGGAGCAAGACAAACTCAAAGCTCATACTAGGGAGGAAATTATAAGGATCAGAGCAGAAATTAATTAAATGGAGACTAAGAGAATGATAAAAATATTAATGAATCTAAGAGTTGGTTCTTTGAAAAGATTAACAAGATTGTTAGACCTCTAGCCAGCCTTATCAAACAAAGGAAGGAAAAGGCTCAAATGCATGCTATTAGGAATGAAAATGAGGAAATCACCACTGACCCAATGGAAGTCCAGAGGATAATAAACACGTATACAATTTGTATTCCAAGAAGCTGGAAAATGTAGAAATAAAAAATGGACACAGGAAGGAGGGTGATTCACTGCAGAAAGTTCAGTAAACACCCGAATAATCTTTCCTTTCAGCGTCTCACCTGTCTCAGGGGATATGTTATTCTGAGTTGCTCTAAATCCAACGGTGGAGTAGGTTCTGTGGTTGCTCAATGGCAGAGCATATGCTGTGAGCACAGATTCAATTCCAAGCATTGCAAAAAGGAAGGGAGAGGGGGCAGAATGGATCTCAAGAGTGAATTCATGCTTCCAATAGAGAACATGATTGTTCATATTTATCATGCTCATATCACATGAAACCAAAATGTTTCAATGATAGAAACCCATTTAGCAGGCTCCATCTTAGAAACTTTGATAGTCCAGAGCACAAAAAACTTGCATTTTCTACCATCATACAATAACACTCACATAGTACAGGGAACCACCTGCGAAGAGCTCACACACACACATTGTCTTTCTGCCTTTAATTGGCCCTACATTTTTTTAAAGAATATTGTAACTGTCCAAACCAGTGGTGGCAAAGCTATGGCATATGTGCACACCAAGATGTCTGTATCACTGAAGTCTGAAAAGTTCACTTTGTCCTTTTTTTCTTAAAGGTTATGCATACTGAGAGACTAATGAAGATACCACCTTTGTTTTGTTTTTGTTTTTGAGACAGGGTCTCCCTTCGTAGTTCAGGCTGGGCCTCAGCTCACTGTGTAGCTCAGACAAGCCTCAAACTCATCAATCCTCCTACCACACCCAGTATTGTTGTATGTGGTTACCAGGGATCGAACCAGGGACCTTGCACTTGCCAGGGAGGTGCTGGAACCACCGAGCTAAATCTCCAGCCATGAAGATATCACTTTTGAACTACTTTTGTGTTTTTTTTTTTCTCAGCCCGGAGTCATATATTTTCCATTGAGGCATGACTTCTCTTGTTATTCTCAGAGCCTTTACAACAAGCTTATTATTCAACAGCGAGGTATGTCAAGTGCCGTTGATATTGCATCGCTAATTCTAATATGCCCATTAAATACGGAAACACATTTTCTGTTGCACATATGGGGAGGACTTACACAGTGATTAATAGTTATGTTGAGCACTCTATCCTCCCACTCCTCTTGGCCTCTTTGTTCAGGCTAAACTCAATGCAACTAGATCTTTGCCTCTGTCACTCTAACACACGAAGCTTTGCAAGAATCAACTGAAAACTTTCAAGTTCTCCCTAAGGAAACTTTCCAGTGTGCACCAGAGGACCCTGCTCTTAGGTTCTGCACTGCAGATAACACCTTCCCTGAAGTCTTCTCTCCTGAGGTCTCTATAGCAACACTGCTTCCAGGTCTGCCTAGTCTTTAGTCTTATTTGTGGGATGCCTCCCTCTGCTTGTTTGTTTTTGCAAGATGATTTTCCACTAGATTCTACACTTGATCATCTTCTCTCATTACTTTGTAAAATCATTTCCTAGGCAGATCCCATGCATTCTCATGCTGTGAGCCAGTTCCTATAAAATGATGACTTTAAATTTATACTTTATGTCCCGGTTTGTCTTTCTTCTGAACTAATGACCTGTGAAGTATTTGTATGTCTCATGCATAGTTTAGCAACATCAAACTATTTTTTTATGACCTAGAATGACTTTTGCCATGATCCTCTTCCTTTCAGTTGTTTATATTATCAGTAATTATTCACCTAGGCCAAAAATTCTAAGGTCATGCTTGATTATGTTCTCTTTTATCTCCATGTAAACAGTTACTAACTTGCTCACTTTTACCTTCTAGATAATTTTTTTATAAGTTGAATTCTTTATTGGTACAATTTATATACATATCAAAATCATGTATAACATTGGGGAATTTGTACCAATATATGACACAAGTTAAATTCTCATTTTTACCCATATCCCTACCCACCCACCCCTCCTCACCCCCTTTATACATGCTTTTATTTTCTTTCTGTATCATATTTATTCCTTCCCCTCATCACATTCCCACACCAAGTTTCCTATAGAAATTTTGCACTCTATAAAAGCTGTCATACTTTCTAAAGCTCATTTGCATCTACAGGTGTTCATGTCAAAGAGAAGATCCGG
>PVIC010054224.1:0-11585 GCA_004025085.1 Thryonomys swinderianus
TCATAAATGGGTGCTATATTTTGTCAAATGCTTTTTCTGTGTCTATTGAGATGATCATATGGTTTTTGTCCTTGGGTCTGTTAATATAATGTGTTACATTGATTGAGTTATGCATGTTGAATCAGCCTTGCATTCCTGGGATAAATCCAACTTGATCAGGGTGTATGATTTTCTTGATAACTCTCTGTATTCTGTTTGCCAGTATTTTATTTAGGATTTTTGTGTGAATGTTCATTAGAGTGATTGGCCTGTAGTTTTCTTTTTTGGGGGGATGTTTCCCTGCCTTTGGAATCAAGGTGATGGTTGCTTTGAGGAATTATTTGGGGAATACAGCTTCCTTTTCAATTTCATTAAAGAGATTGAGAAGTACTGGTATTAATTCTTCTTAAAAGTTTTGTAGAATTCAGCAGAGAGGCCATCAGGACCAGGGCTTTCCTTTCTTGGTAGGGTTTTTATTTCATTTTCAATTTCCCAGATTGATATCAGGTTGTTTAACATTTTTATATTCACTTCATTCAGCTTTGGAAGTTCATATGTGTCGAGGAGTCTATCAATTTCTCCTAGATTTTTCATCTTCCTGGAGTACAGATTTGAAAGGTACATATTTATTATCCTTTTGACTTCCTCTGGGTCTGTGCTGATTTCCCCATTTTAATTCCTTATAGCATGGATTTGATCCTTTTTCTTCCTTTGTTTGATTAGGTTGGCTAAGGGTTTGTTGAACTCATTTATCATTTCAAAGAACAAACTCCTGGATACATTGATTCTTTGTATTGTTCTCTTTGTCTCTATTGCATTAATTTATGCTCTGGTCCTTGTAATTTCCTCTCTAGTATGTGCTTTGCTTTTGTTTTGCTCCTCTTTTTTTAATTGTCTGAGGTTCATCATTAGATTGTTTATTTCAGTTTGATCTATTTTTCTGAGTCTAGGCATTAACTGCTATGAATTTCCCTCACAGAACTGCTTTCATTGTGTCCCACAAATTCCTGTATGTTCTGCTGATGTCAGTTAGTTGTAGAAATTTTTTAATTTCTTATTTACTTTCTTTAGTGACCCATTATTTTGTTAACAGAGTGTTGTACAATTTCCATGAGTTTGTGAGGACCTAGGATTTTGTTCTGCTATTCAGCTCCAGTTTAAAGGCACTATGGTCTGATAGTATGCAGGGGATAAATTTGATTCCTTTGCTTTTACTTAAGCTTGTTCTGTGAACTAGAATGTGATCCATTTTGGAGAATGATCGATTAGCAGCTGAGAAGAAGGTATATTCTCGCTTTGAAAGGTGAAAAATTCTGTAGGCATCTATGAAGTCCATTTGCTCAAAAGTTTGATTTGGCTCAAGTATTTCCTTATTGATGCTTTGTCCAGTTGATCTGTTAATTTGTGCAGTGGAGAATTAAATCCCCTACTACTATTGTATTCATGGTTAACTGGTTTCTCATGTCCAGTAATATTTGCTTTATATACTTGGGGGCATTAGAGTTTGGTGCATAAATATTTACGATTGTTAATTCTTTCTTGGATAGTTCCCTGTACGAGAATATAGTAACCTTCTTTATCTATTTTAATCAGTTTGGGTTTGAAATCTATTTTATCTGCAAACAAGATAGCCACACCTGCTTTTTGCAGTTTCCTGTGGCATGGTAGATTGTATTCCAACCTTCTATTTTCATTCTATGGGTTTCTTTCTGAATTAGGTGTGTTTCCTGTATGCAGCAGATTGTAGGATCTTGCTTCTTGATCCAATCTGCTAGTCTGTTTATTTTAATTAGCCCATGGAATTCTTTGACATTAATCATTATGACTGATATGGACATTTTCAGAGCTGCCATGTTTCCTTGTTCTTGGTTCTTTTCTTCTTTGCTTTTCCCCTTTTCTATTTAATTTCTTGTTTTCCCCAATGAATTTACTCTCCTGGGTCTCCTGCATATGGAATTTTCTGTTTTTTTTTTTTCCAAGATATTCTTTATAATGTTTTGGAGTGCAGGTTTCATATTTGTGAACTCTTTTAGGTGTTCTTTATTGTGGAAGTATCTTAATTCTCCATCTATTCAGAAAGATAGTTTTGCAGGATACAACAGTCTAGTTTGCAGATTGTTTTTCTGCCATGCTTGAAATACTTCCCTCCATGCTCTCCTTGCGGTGAGTGTTTGTGATGAAAAGTCTGCTGTGATCCTAATGGGCTTCCCTTTATTGGTGATTTTCTTTCTTTCTCTCACTGCTCTCAGTATTTCATTCTTTTGTTGTTCATCTGGAACCTTGATAATTATATGTCTAGGTTAGATATTTTTATGACATTGTGTTTTGGAGTCTGATAGGCCTCATTGATCTGTATGTGTATTCCTTTTCCTATGAAGTTTTCTGCTGTTATCACTGACAATGCCTTTCTTATATCTTTTACACTGTCTCCTGCTTCCTCAGTGACTTCAATCAGTCTTATGTTAATTTTCCTTGAGTCATCTAGAAGCTGTTTAATTGATTTCTCACAGTCCCTTGCTCTTCTCCATAGATCATATCTTTCCTGTTCATTGGCTGCTATGCTGCCCTATAGGTTTGATATTCGGTTCTCTGGTTCATTCATCCTACTCTGCAAGCTTTCATTCTCCTTCATCATTCCCTGGAGCTCTGCTTGAAGCTGTTTAAAATGTTCCATTGCTTTTGCTATCTTGGATTCTATCGTCTCACTGTTCTCTTTTTTAATGATGTCTTTCACTGTGGACAGTATCTCTGTTTTGATCTCAGAGATGAGTTCTGATTTCCATTTTACTAGATCCGCTTTAGTTACCATCTCCAAAAGTCCTGGTGTTTGAGTTTCAGTTTTCACTATTTCTCTTTTCTCTGAATTTCCCCTTAGTGTTGATCTTTGTGTCTGTTTGTGTGTGTGTGTGTGTGTGTGTGTGTGTGTATTTTCTCATTTCTACTCTTTCAATGTTACTAATGATCTTCTTTGCCTGATGACAAGGCAATGTTTGTTGCAGGTCTCTTTCTGTTATTTGGTACCCTTTGGATGTGGCACTTTCCTGCGGGGTGTCCTCCTTGTATCTGTAATGACCCTTGAGAGTTCTCAGTTCTGACACATCATGGGAGGTATTTGAGTAGAATAATCACATCATGTTTGTTACCATAATACAATAAATGCCAATATCAGTATTAAACACAGTAAGATAAAAAGTTTTGTTAAATTCTATTCTGAAGACTTTACGCTTATGAGTTAGCTGTATGTCCATATGCCAAAATTTTGAATTAATCAGCAATGTGTCTACAACATGTAGATCCTAAATGTATCCACCAAACCCTTTGGGGATAAGAGGTCAGTGGGGAATCAGGGAGGTAGGGAGACATGAGGAGAATGAAATAGGGTTATCATATTTATGAAGATCACCTATACCCTAGAACTTCACATATGCCAGTGGGTAATAGAATATAAAAGGGCATATGTAAAAGAGTACCAACTGTATCATGTAAGACCGTTGGAGACTTTGCACACCTTCTTATAATAGTACAGAAGAAGAAATAGGCGGCCTAGGAGTCTTACTTCTGAGTATTGCTTCTGACAGGAAAATAGGAGAGGGTGTGGATACAAGTGGTTAATAGAGGGATCTAGGATTAAATTGCAAAATGTGAGCTAGATTCCCTTTTATTTGTTTTTTTTTTAACCTTGCCTGGTCTGTCAGCACGGCTCCAGGAGTGCACCTCCTGTGGAGGGACACAGAGGATGGCTCCAGCATCTCTTGATCCTGGGTCCTCACAATGCAGCTCCGGGGTGGAGCGGGCTGGTGGGTAGGCTTCAGTTTTCTGCTATTGTCAGAAATTGAATGGTGCCCGAGGTAGCTGAGTCTGCGCTGCTCCAGAGTACAGTGGGCTGGTGGCAACTCTCAGTCCACTGCTGCTGGAAATGGAATGGTGCGGGGAGTAGCAGAGTCTGTGCCACTCCCGGGTGCAGTGGGCCGTTGGGCAGCCCTCAGTCCACTGGAAATGAAATGCCACCAGTTTTAGCTGAGTCCGTGCTGCTCCTGTGTACAGTGGGCCGGTGGGTGGCCCTCATTCTGCTGGAAATAGAATGTCGCCCAGTGTAGCCAAGTCTGCACCACTCCCGGGTGTTGTGGGCCTAATAAATATTAATTATTAAGTAGAGTGTAGGCCATTCCATTCCCGCCGAGGAGGGCTGAGGCCAGCAGAGCAGTCCAATACACCCTGGAGCTGCGCAGAGGATCTTGGTACAGACCCAGGTGCCATACTGTTTCCGTGGTGGAGGGCTGAGGCCTGCCAACAGGCCTGCTCCACTCCAGAACCATGCACCGATGACTCAGGTATGGACAACAGGTGCCACCCCTGATGCAAAGGATTGAGGCTTGCTGCCTACCCCACACCTCACCCCAGAGCTGTGATGTGAGGTGTGGGGTAGGCACACCTCACCCCAGAGCTGTGATGTGAGGACCCAGGCTCAAGAGGAGCTGGAACCATTTCTTGCATCCCTCCACACTGGAGCTGTGATGAGAAACCAGGCAAGATAAAAAAGGGAATCTAGCTTCTATTTTGCCATCTACTCCTAGATCCCTCTACTCAATGCTTGTCCCCACACCCTCTCCTTTCATCCTGTCAGAAGCAATACCCAGAAATAAAAGACTCTTATGCTGCCCTAATTCTTCTGCTGCACTACTGTAAGAAGGTGTGCAAAGTCTCCAAACGTCTTACAGTATACAGTACAGTCTTACATAGGCCCTTTTATCCTCTATTACTGGCAGGGACATATGAGTTTCTCGAGTCTAGTTGATCTTCATAAATCTGCTAAACCTATTTCACTCTTCTCCTGTCTCCATACCTCCCTGATTCCCCAGTGACCTTTTATCCCCAAAGGATTGTGGGGTAATTTATGATCTACATGTTGTATATGCATTGCTGATCAGTTCTAAATTTTGGCATACCTTTATAGGTAACTCATGAGCACAAATTCTTCACAACAGAAATTAACAAAACTTTTAATTTTATTTATTGTGTTTAATGATAATACTGGCACTGATTGTATTATGGTAACAAAGAGAATGGGATTGTTCAGCTCAAATGCCTCCCATGATGTGTTAGAACTGAGACTTCCAAGGGTCATTACAGATTCAAGGGGGACACATCAGGATGAAGCCACATCTAAAGGGCCACAGAGAATAGAAACAAATAGGAGTTCAACAAACATTGCCATGTCATCAGGCAAAGAATCAAAAAAATAGCCTTAGTAACAACAAAAAGGTACAAATGAGAAAATATACAAAATTCAGACACAAAGATCACCACTCAGGGAAATGCAGAGAAAAGGAAAATCGGGCAAACTGAAACTCAAACACCAGGACTCTTAGAGATGGTAACTAAAGCAGATCTAGTAAACTGGAAATCAGCACTCATCACTGAGATCAAAACAGTGATACCATGCAGAGTGAAAGATATCAGTAAAGAAGATATCAGTGAGATGATAGAATCCAAGATAGCAGAAGCAATGGAACCTTTCAAACAGCTTCAAGCAGAGCTTCAGTGAATGATGAAGGAGAAAGAAAGCTTGTGAAGTAGGATAAATGAAGTACACAACCAAACATCAGACATAGAGGACAGCATAGAAGCCAACAAGCAGGAAAGATATAATCTATAGAAAAGAGCAAGGGACCATGGGAAAGTGATCCAACAGCTTCTTGATAACTCAAAGGAAAATAATATAAGACTGATTGGAGAAACAGAGGAAGCAGGAGACAGTGTAAAAGACATAAAAAAGCTATTGTCAGGGAAAACAACAGAAAAGGTCACATGAAAAGAAATGGACACACAGATAAATGAGTCCTATAAGACTCCAAAAGGTCGTCACATAAAACATATCTAACCTAGACATATAATTATCAAGGTTCCAGATGCACAACAAAAAATTAAATACTGAAAGCAGTGAGAGAAAGGAAGAAAATCACATACAAAGGGAATCCCAATAGGATCACAGCTGAATTTTCAACAGAAACACTCAAAGTAAGGAAAGTATGGAGGGAAATATCTCAAGCATTGCAGAAAAACAACCTCCAACCTAGACTGTTGTATCCGGCAAAACTATCTTTCAGAATAGATGGGGAAATAAGATACTTCAATGATAAAAGAACACTTGAAAAACTTCACAAATACAAACCTGCACTCCAAAACATTCTAAAGAATATCTTGGAAAAAACAGAAAATTCCATAACCACGAAAACGAGGAGAGTGAATTCATTGGGGCAAACAAGAAAATAAATAGAAAAGGGGAAAAGAAAAGAAGAAAAGAACCAAGAACAGGGAAACATGGCAGCTCTGAATATGTCCCTATCAGTCATAACCATTAATATCAATGTACTTAATGGGCCAATCAAAAGACACAGCTAAGCAGATTGGATCAAGAAGCAAGACCCTCCCCAATCTGCTGCATATAGGAAATGCACTTAATTCAGACGGAAATGCATAGACTGAAAATAAACTGAAGGAACACAATCCTCCCCACCACAGGAACATGTAAAAAAGCAAGAGTGGCTATCTTGTTTGCAGATAAAATAGATTTCAAATGCAAACTCACTAAAAGACATAAGGAAGATTACTATATTCTTTTACAGGGAACACTCCAGGAGAAAGAAATAGTAACCATAAATGTTTAGGCATCAAACTCTAATTCACCCAACTATATAAAATAAAAATTACTGCACATGAAAAGCCAGTTAACAAGGAATACTATAGTAGTAGGGATTTAAAACTCCACTTTCACAAATTAACAGATCAACTGGACAAAGAATCAGTAAGGAAATACTTGAGTTAATTAAAAATTCTGAGGAAATGGACTTAAAAGATGCCTTCAGAATATTTCACCCTACAAAGCAAGATATTCCACCCTACAAAGCGAGAATATACCTGCTGCTCATGGATCATTCTCCAAAATTGATCACATTCTAGTCCATGGAACAGACTTAAGTAAATGCAAAGAATTGAAGTTATGCCCTGCAAACTATCAGATCATAGTGCCTTGAATCTTGAGCTGAATAGCAAAATAAATTCCAAGATCCTCAGAAACCCATGGAAATTGAACAACACCCTGTTGACCAACCAATGGGACACAAAAGAATTTAAGGAAATTAAACAGCTTGTACAACTAAATGACAACCCCAGAGCAACATACAGGATTTTATGGGACACAATGAAAGCAGTTCTACAAGGGAAATTCATAGCAGTGAATGCCTACACTCACAAAATAGAGCAAACTGAAATAAACAATCTAATGTAGAACCTCAGACAATTAGAAAAAGAGGAGCAAAACAAACCCAAAGCACAAACTAGAGAGGAAATTATAAGGATCAGACCAGAAATTAATGCAAAGGAGACAAAGAGAACTGTACAAAAATTAATGAATCAAAGACTTGATTCTTTGAAAGGATAAATAAAATCGACAGACCCTTAGCCAACCTTATCAAATAAAGGAAGGAAAAGACTCAAATTCATGCTATAAGGAGTGAAAATGGGAAAATCAGCACAGACAGAAGGCCAAAGAATATTAAACACTTACTTTGGAAATCTGTACTCCAAGAAGATGGAAAATCTAGAAGAAATGGATAAATTCCTAGACAAATGAGAACTTCCAAAATTGAATGAAGAGAATATAAAAATGTTAAACAACCCGATATCAATATTGGAAATTGAAAAAGTAATTTAAAAAACTACCAACAAAGAAGAGCCTTGGTCCTGAGGAATTCACCGCTAAATTCTACAAAGCTTTTATGAAGAGTTAATACCAGTACTTCTCAATCTCTTTAATGAAATTGAAAGGGAAGCAGTACTCCCCAAATCATTCCTTGAAGCAAACATCATCTTGATCCCAAAGGCAGGGAAAGATCCCACCAAAAAAGAAAACTACAGGCCAATCTCTCTAATGAACAAAAATGCCAAAATCCTCAGTAAAATACTGGATAATAGAATGGAGAGAGTTGGCAAGTAAAGCATACATCCTGATCAAGTTGGATTTATCCCAGGGATGCAAGGCTGCTTCAAAATACATAAATCAATCAATGTAATACACTATATTAACAGACTCAAGGACAAAAACCATATGATTATCTCAATAGATGCAGAAAAACACTTGACAAAATTCAACACCCATTTCTGATCAAAACCCTACAGAGAATTGAAATCAATGGATGCATCTCAATTTAAAACAAGCTAATTATGAGAAACCAACAGCCAGCATCATACTCAATGGGCAAAAACAAACCTATTACACTAAGATCAGGAAAGAGAGAAGGATGCCCTTTGTCTCTACTCTTGTTCAATATAGTGCTAGAAACATTAGCCATAGCAATCAGGCAGGACAAAGATATAAAAGGAATAAAGATAAGAAAGGAGGAAGTTAAACTGTCATTATTTGCTGATGATATAATACTCTCTCTGAGGCATATTAAAATTTTAATGAAAAGACTGCTAAACTTAATTAACAAATTTATTAGTTTTGCTGGATGCAAGGTTAACACTTAAAAATCAACAGACTTTGTCTACACAGAAAACACACTCACTGAAAGAGAAATTGGGGAGTCAATCCCTTTCACAATAGCACCCATAAAAATGAAATATCTAGGAATCCACCTAATAAAGAAAGTGAAGACCTGTACTCTGAAAACTATAGGACTCTGAAAACTGAGATAGAGAAGGAAATCAGAAAGTGGAAATAGATCACTTGTTCCTAGGACAGGAGAACCAATATCGTCAAAATGGCTATATTCCCACAACTACTGTAGAGATTCAATGCAATTCCAAAGGAAATTCCATCACTATACTTCACAGAGCTAAAGAAAATCATCTACAAATTCTTCTGGAACCACAAGAGGCATAGAATACTTAAAGTAGTTCTAAGGAATCACAACATGGCAGTGGTATTACAATCCCCAATTTAAAACTCTATTATAAAACCACTGTGATAAAAACTGCATGATACTGTCAATGTAACAGACTAGAGGACCAGTGGAATAGATTAGAAGATCCAGAACCAAACCTGGATACACTAAACCACCTTATCTTTGACAAAGGAGCCAAATATCCTCAATGAAGGAAAGACAGCCTCTTTAACAAATGGTCCTAGAAATCCTGGTCTTCAACCTGCCAAAAACTAAAGCTAGACCTATCTCTTTCACAATGCACAAAACTAAACTCACAATGGACAGGAGACTTCAACATTACAACAGAAACAATAAGCCTGCTGGAAAACAGGTTCAGTAAAACACTTGGAGACAGTGGGTTAGGCAGAGACTCTATGAGTAAAAACCTCTATAGCACAAGAAGTAGCAGAAAGAATCAATAAATGGGATCTCATCCTACTGAAAAGCTTTTGCACCGATGAAGAAGTCACTGGCACTGCTAAAAGACAACCAACAACATGGGAAAAAAAATCTATACTAGCTGTTTATCAGACAAAGGGCTATTACCTACAATATATAAAGAACTTAAACAGATTAGCCTCCCCAAGTTTAACGATGCATTTCAGAAAAGGGCATCTGAAATGAAAAGACACTTCTCAGAGGCAGAAATAAAAGCAGCTAAGAAGCATATGAAGAAATGTTCAACATCACTGGTCATTTTTGAGTGATGCAAATGAAATCAACACTGAGATTTCATCTCACTACACAAAGAATGGCTACTATTACAACATCAACTAACAATAAATGCTGGTGAAGCAGTGGGGAGAAAGGAACCCTTCCCCACTGTTGGTGGTATTGCAGACTTGTGCAACCATTGTAGAGATCTGTGTGGAGACTGGTCAGAAAACTAGGACTAGGGCCAGAGGGTTAGCTCAGTGGTTCCAGAGCCTGCCTCACAAGAGTAAGGACCTGAGTTCGATCCCCGGTTATCACATATAATGCTGAACGTGATGGCTCACGCCTGTAATCCCAGCACTCGGGAGGCAGAGACAGGAGGATTGCTGAGTTCGCAGCAGCTTGCCCGGGCACCATAGTGAGCTCAGGGACAGCCTGAACTACAAAGCAAGACCCTGTCTCCAAAAAAAAAACTAGGACTAATGGACCCATTTGCCTCTGTTATCCCCCTCCAAGGAATATTTCAAAAATAATTTTAAAAAATCATAGTAGAAAGACAGATGTACACTCTTGTTTATAGCAGTTCAGTTCGTGATAGTTCAATCTTGCAAACAACCCGAATGCTCATCAACTGCAGAATGGATAAAGATTTATTTTTTATATAAAATGGAATAATGTGCGGAGATTTAGCTCAGGCGTTCTGGCTCCTGCTTCACCAGCACAAGGTCCTGAGTTCGATGCAGGTAACCAGATACAATGCTGGGCATGGTGACTCACGCCCACCAGCAATGGATACCACATACCACAGTGCTCAGCATGGTGGCTCACACCTTTAATTCCAGCACTCGGGAGGCAGAAACAGGAGGATTTCTGAGTTTGAGGCTTGCCTGGGCTACATAGTGAGTTCAGGGTCAGCCTGAACTACAAAGCGAGATCCTGTCTAAAAAAAAAAAAAAAAAAAAAAAAAAAGCAATGGAGTATTATTCTTCCATAAAAGACGCCAAGATTGATTCATTATGTGCAAATGCATAGATATGGAGGACACACTAATAGGTGAGGTAAATAGATCACAGATAGGCAAACAATGTATCTTCTCTTTGATGTGAGCACCTGTAGATGAAAGTGAGGTCTAGATTGTATGGCAGTATTTTCAGAATGGGAAGTCTCCGAAGGAAATTTTGTGTGGGAATGTTATGAGGGGAAGGAATAAATATGATTCTGAAAGAAAATAAAGAGCAGCTCCGGGCCTGCCGTGCCGTGAGTCCAGCGGACTGGGGAGCTTGCGGCGGACGGACCGGACCCAGCAGCTCTGGACCACCGTGCCGTGTTTCCAGCGGACTGAGGAACGAGCAGCGGGCGGACCAGACCGAGCAACTCCTAGCCCACCGTGCCATGCTTCCGGCGAACTGAGTGAGCAACAAGCGGACCTGGCTGCAGGGTGCAGTCCATTTCCAGTGGACTGAAGGCCGCCCAGCAGCACACTGTATCCCGGAGCTGTGCAGTGAGGAGTCAGACATAGAGGTAACTCATAAGCTCAAAGTATCCAGTATAGAATCTAACAAACAATTTTGTCTTATTTACTGTCTTTAATACTGATATTGGCATTTATTGTATTATGGTAACAAACATGATGTGATTGTTCTGCTCAAATACCTACCATGATGTGTCAGGAGTGAGAACTCTCAAGGGTTATTACAGATTCAAGGAGGACCCCCCAGGAAAGTGCTGCTTCCAAGGGGCCCCAGATAATAGAAAGAGACCTGCAACAAAATTGTCCTGTCATCAGTCAAAGAAGAGCATTAAAAACAAAGAAAAAGTAGAAATGGGAAAATACACAAAAAAACAGACACAAAGATCACCACCACAGGGAAATTCAGAGAAAAGGGAAATAGGACAAACTGAAACTCAAACACCAGGACTCTTGGAGATGGTAACTAAAGCAGATCTAGTAAAATGGAAAACAGAACTCATCTCTGAGATCAAAACAGAGATACTGTCCTCAGTGAAAGACTTCATTAAAGAAGA
>PVIC010054225.1:0-11609 GCA_004025085.1 Thryonomys swinderianus
ATAGCAGGCCAAACACCCCTCACCCAAGTCCCATTAGCTCTATCCCCACCACTTCTTGATCTATCTAACCAGGCTGCAGTCTGATTATACAGGAGGATACAGTCACCTGTCATACTAATATTTCTAACCACATGGAAACATAAGCTCCCTTTCAAGGCGATACTAAAATTTCCTTCCACAAGACTGATATCCTGATCTTCGGGGAGAAAAGGAACCCCTAGAGTTTTATTAGTGGCAAAGAAACGAGGAGAAACTTGCGCCCCCCCAATTTAAGTGTGCCTTGTTCCCATGCAAAATCTAAATCTTTCCCCAACTTATCCCAGCACGCCATGGTTAGATTTCCTGATACCGTAAACCATGGAGCAACAGTATCACATTCACTCAGGAATCTTTCTAAGGTACTCCTTTTAATTTTAAGGTTTTTAGACAAAAGCAGCTCTTGAAGAGCCAGAAAAATTGGGTGCGACGACGAAGCACCCATTTTAGCTTCCACTTCCCGCTACACGAAGCACTCGCTCTCAGCTTGTCACTCCGTGAGCCTGTCTTGCTCAGAACCTGAGACTTTATTGCCGCTTATTTCCGCGGTCTTTATAGTCCCACCTTACCTTGGCAACTTTCCAGCGCTGCCCTGACTGCAGGGGTTCTGAACTCTGGGGGAGGTCCCCGTACGGGCCACCACTTGTCACGTCCGCCTCGACCAGCAAGGAAGACACGACCCCATGAGAGTTCTTCCTCAAGCAGTTTATTCAGGAACCTTGAAACATCTTCTGACTGACCCCGGGGAGCAACGCCCACAGGCTTAAGTACCCTTAGGTCAGCCAACCTCAGTGGGCCACGTGGGCAAAGCAGTTAGGCTACTCTAATGTGGAAACAGGCCTCTGGAACAGGCACAGCCAAATAAGGACTTGTTTACCATGGAGAGCGCTCGCCAGCAGACTGGCGGAAGGCGGAAACCGGCGCCATCTTTAAGGCGTGGTACATCGCAGCTCTCCACAATCTGCCACCCTCAATTTTTGCCAAACTTTTCTCCAACCATTTTAACTCTTTGTCTGTTTCTCCCAATCTAATTTCCATGTGTGTGTGTGTGTGTGTGTGTGTGTGTGTGTGGTACTGGGCCTCAAACTCAGGCCCTTGTGCTTCCAAGGTAGGCACAGTACCAATTGAGCTAAATCCCTAGCTGTTTCTCCCAATCTAAAACAACCTCTCTGACTCAGGTCTTCTTGATGAGAGCTGCACCCATATGGTGCTTCCTGGCTACTTCCCAGCACTCACTTTGAAAAACTCTTCACAATATTTTACCTTCTTTCTTTCCAGCAATTTACCTGGCTGTTAAGGATCTTCCATCACATTAGAAAGGTTTAAAACCCACAGAATCCCAAAGATCTCCTCCACTGGAGATAAAATGGAGAAGTCCTCTTTCATAACTGGGACAAAAGAGGACCTCTCACAATTTGGCAGCACTTTGCCTGGCTGAGGGCAGCAATTTATCAGTAAACTTCAATACCAAACATGGCCAGGACTATTGTCTTTAAACTGTGAAGAATGGGCTCTGCCAGTTTACCACAAAATTGAGACCGGGCTGCAAGGCCTAGCAAGGTATTTGGTTTCTGTAATGGGAACAGGAGATTTGTTTTCTTTTTAATTACCTTCTTACGTGATAGAAGTCATAAGGTGAAAGAAAAGTCTGAAAAGTTGCTTTTTTATATATCTGACTTTCTGATAGCCTATATGTTTTAGAAACAGATCACTTCCTAATGAGACTTTTTATAATAAAGCTTTCATTGCTTTGAAAAAAATATTAACTTTTACAGTTCTTCCGGGTAGTTCCAACTGACCCTGAAGTTACAGTTACAATATCCTAAAGATTTAGCTGCTCAGTAATAATGGGGAAGAGCCTTAGCATCGCCACAGGCCAAAACTATATTATTTGAAATGAAACCTCTCATAAATATCCAACTATGAAGTCACTATCAACTGCTGTTATATAAACAGGACAGAGCTAAATCTCCCTTCCTGAATCTGCCAATATCAGAGCTGCCACAAAGAATGATTTTGTGTCCAGTACCTACAGATTAAATAAGATCTTGCTTTCCGAGCCTATTCTGGAAAGTAAGTTTGGTGTGGGTAGCCATAGTGCATGAGGGTTCATGTAAGGTAGCCTGGTAGAGCCTGAATTCTTCATATTGTTCCTTTGCCAAGACCAAACACCTCCCTTAGCTACAGTAGCTTTTCTCTGGGTGGTATAAAACATGATCAACTATGTAAGAAGAACCCTATGGCACAGAGCAGTTCACTCCACTTCCTTCCAACAGAGTCAAGCCCTGGACTTCCACTGCCAAACAGGTGCCTTATCCCCGTAATGCTGCCTACTCCTCTTCCTTACACTGAACTTCATTAACCTCTATTTATCTTTTGGTATTCAGATTAATTGCCCCAAAGCCTTCCTACATTAGACTCAGTGTTCTATCCTGGTGTTACCTTAATAATAGGGGTTGAATGATGTCCCCAGAAATTCTGTATGTTAAAAATTCTGCCTGTTACCTCAACATAATAGCTATATGCAAAGGCAGAGCTTTGAAAGAGGTAACTAAGTTAAAGTGAGGTTGTTAGGGTGAAACTTATAAGGTGCCTTGCTAAGGAGAAAAAAAGCTGACACAGAAACACACAAAGGAAAGACAATGTGGAGACACAATGAAAAAATGACCATCTGTAAGCTAGGGAGAGAAACCTCAGAAGAAACTCTACTGACATCTTGATTTTGGACTTCAGCCTTCCAGAATTGAAAGAAAATTAATTTCAGTTGTTTAAGCTAGCTAATTTGTGTTCATGTGATACAGCAGCCCTAGCAAACTAACACAGTATCCTGTGTAAGCCTTAGTGACACATTTACTTCCTATCAAATAACTGTATTATTCTTATCTTCCCACATGCAGTGCTAAGCTCAGTGACAGGCACTTAGCAAATTCTCAATAAATGGGAGAATGAATGAACCATTTACTTTGCTAGAGCATAGGGCATCTTCCATACAACATCCCTTTTGAAGACTAGAAAATAGGCTGGACTGGCATAGCCACGCCAGAGAAAGTTTAGCTCTATCCCAGGGGAGGGGAAAGGAAACCAACACTGTGGTTCCCTCTGCAGCAATCAGGATTTCTAAAAACAGAAGGCCATTGTGGCAACCCACGCAGCACAGATCTGTGGTATTTCCCAGATCTTTCGAACACACTTAATTCTGCACACAGAAAATAATGGCATCATTATTTAATCTAAAATACAATAACAACAATAGATTGCTCATGCGGGTGCTTGAGTCCCCTGCAGAGAATTTAATGTGCGTGTTGCCTTTACCCACATCTACAGTCAAAGCAGTGTGAACACGGGCCAGAGCAAGCGCCTGGCCTGTGAAGGGAAAATGTGGATGCCCAACAGCAAAAGGGGGGAAGACAAAGAAAGCCCAAGGGTATAGCTGTGACTCCACTTAAGACTAATGCGCATCTTCATTTCAGTCCTCAGCAATAATCCAAAGAAATATCTGATACTGCTGAAAGACTGCTGTCATCCCTGGTAGATGCTCATCAATTATTATTAAGTATTGCACAGTTCAGGTCAAGATATAATATGTCTGAGAAAAACCATGGCACCTCCTTTTAATCTTGCGTAGAAAACAATTAAAGTATATAAAGCACATTATTAAAATATGTAAAATTTATAATTTAATTATAAGATTGCATAGCTTTATGATCTAATAGTTCTGCTGTATTTTGCATATTAGTGAACAATTGCTTTCTTAAAGCACACAGTAGAATCATTTACTTGATGCTGGAGAATAAGTTAATTATGGATTCCCTGTATATGACTAATGGATTTAATAATCACTTTACTGTAGAATTAACTTATACTTCCCTGTGCTTATAGCACTAATGATGATATTCATAAAAGTTATATTTTTTTAAAAATGTAAGATTGGCACAAAAAGAGATACCAGTGTACCACTTGGTTTTAGAGCCAGCAGTTCTAAATAGACAGTCCAGACACATCAAGGCCCTCTCTTTGCTCTGTAATAAATCATACACATCCTCTCCAGCCCCCACCCTTGCCACCAACCCTCCCTCCATTGGCTTTATTAAGGGAATTTATTTTATTTAAGGGAAGACGAAATGCTTGCCAGATGCATTTAGTGAGGCTCCTGATTTTTTAACCCCCGTTGTGGATTACAATGAGGATTCTTCACTTACATTTGCTTCATGGAGCTCTGGGAAGCCCCACATGTGCTAAGATCACACTGAGATGCTCCACCCTTTCTGTGTGTCCTAGTTTCAATTTGGTGAAACCACTCACTTTTCTCCTTCAGCCAGAACACACAACACTAGTGGAAGAAATAGCAGGATGCCTTTTGTTTAAGGAGGAGAGTCCCTGGCACTGTCTTTCCCATCTTTTACCCTTCCTCACCACAACCTCACCCCACCCCGACAACTAGAGTAATGGTCATCACTATCACAGTCAGTGTTCCTCAGGGAATTTAGCAATGGAAACTTAGATTTTATTTCCAGCTCTACCAATTCACTAGCAAAGGTGACTGTAGGTGGGTCATTAAATCTCTCCAAACCTATTTCTCTAGTCCTAAAATGGGAAAACTCCTTCCAGCTCTGAATGTACTTATCCACTATCAAGTCCTAACTACAGTTAGTGCATTGCTATGTTGCTCCTTATCCTTACAGGCATCACTGAGCCTCCCATAGAATACTCTTGTTTCTGGCATGGAGATTTGAAATTAAGGTTTACCCTTTGGTGCATTGCATGAAAATGTTCACAAAGCATATCCTTACTAAACATATGCCAATGAATTAATTGAGTGTGTGTGTGTGTGTGTGTGTGTGTGTGTACGTTTGTTTGTGCTGGGGAAATCATACCTGGGATCTCACACTTGTAGGCAAGTATTCACTCTGTACAGCTACAGTCCTGTCTCTGAAAGACTATAAAGTTGTTAATTCTTCCTTGAGGACCTGAGACATTATCATTTCCACTAGGCCAAGACTATCTGCACCTCTGAATCCCTGTTTCTTTGATTCACACTCCCACTAATGGCTCCCAGTAAAATGCACTGTTGGGTTGTGCAAAGGTCATCACTGGTAAAAAGAGGCCTCCAGGAAATGCATATTAGCCTCTGTCAGGTATTCAAAAGACCTAAGTCCCTTCTGATGTTTTCTCCACAGTGCAGGATACCTATTCCCCTTCCAGATTACACTGCAGGAGGAAACTAAAAAATTTTTATTAATAAAATAGTGAATTGCTTCAACAAGAGGGAAAGTCATGAAAATTTGCCTTTGTTTTATTCATAACCTATAGAATACATTAAGAGCAATTCCTTAAGCTACACTTTCCAGATTTCACTCAAGTCCTCCTTGGCTAATTAATTAGTAGCTCTAAATGTCCTAATTCTTTTAATATTTAAATTTTCTCTATTTCTTAATTAACTTAATTTATGGGACATTTTATTCACAGTCCCACTCTTGGATAATCAGTCTAGTCATTCTATGGCAATTGAGGTGATTTGTTAACAGTCTGTTTATTTATTTTAAAAATACTTAGGACACTTCCTGAAATTTATTTTTCTTATTAAGAAAATGTAACCTCACAAACCCTTTGCCCAACTATACGCTCTTTTCTCTTTACCCATGACCTTTAGCTTTCAGCCTGAAACAAGATTTCTGTGACTATAATGTGCATATAATCACGTGGAGACTCATATTCAGGGGTACATCCTCCACCTTTGTCTCCTTTTGCGACCTATCCCACAAGCAGCAAACTAAATTGAATTTACAAGAGTATCACTGCTCCTCTGATTTTTCAGATGTCTTTTGCTTTTCAAATGTTAGTATCTAAAATGTCTCAGACTTATATACTCCAGTACACCTTACAAAAGGGCCTGCCTGCACTTATGTCATAAAAATGAGTCATGGCTGGAGAAAGAGAGAGTGATAGAGTGGAAAAAGTAGATGCCCTGAAGTGAAATTCACCTGGACACAAATCCCAACTCTGCTAAGAATTAAATGTTGGGAAAATTATTATTTAGTCCCTTTGTTTATATTTTTTCACCTGTCAAGTTAGGGATATAAATAACTACATTATGAGCAACTTATTTAAATTGAGGTTGGGATTGTGAGGTTTCAAAGGAAACTAACCACTCAAGACTTGGCACCCCTGGGCTCACGTGTTGCTGTTTCCTCTAATCCTTCACTGTGCCTGGGTCTTTCAATGCACTCTGTCCTGTGATTATTGTCCTTTTGCAAGATGACAAATGACATCAGACATATCTTCTCTTTTCTATCTCCAAACCTTTCCAATTTTTCTGTAAACCTGCTGCTTTTGTGAAGCATGTAGTGGTATGTGACACCTGAATTCCAGCTGATCAAACAAGACATGATGACAAATCTAAGAAAAATGATACCAGCCTTTTAAAGAAAACCAATTCCTCTTCCCCCTCTTCCTTGTGCTTCTCTTTTCCTTCTGTTATCTTACTTCATCTATCATACTTAGACAGAAATCCATATGTCTAGTTTAAATCACTGTTTCTCAGACAACAGCCATGCCACTTATCAAGAGTTTAAAGCAAGCCAATATAATATTCTGCTCAGAGTAATATTCGGGCAAAGGTTACTGTGCCAAAGTTAGTTAATTATTCCAAGAGGACTTACTTTTACCCTAATTATTGATCTCCATGAGCTAATAAAAAAGCTTCTATTTATTAAGTGTCTCTTTCTCCCCTAGAAGCTTTTACATATGTATCTCATTATAATCTCATCACAACTGTTATGGTTTATATCTGGATGTTCCTCCAAACCCTCACAGACTCATAAGTGGGGCTTTGAGGAGGGACTGGATCATGGGTGGGATACTGGATTAGTCTATCCATTGGTTTAGCATAGTTCTAGATGTGGATGATGGATTTACTGAAGAGGGAAAACCAACTCAGGGTGTGGGTGGCACCAGCCAATAGGATCATAGCATCAAATGAACAAAAAGGCAAAGAAGGAAGTTTTTCTGTTTCCTACCTGCCATGCTTATCTGCCATGCTGCCCTGTGGCCTTGCTTTGGAGGTAGCTGATGGTGGACTGAAACCTCTACAAACTGTGAGCTAAAATAACTTTTCCTCCTTTCACTTGTGGGTGTCAGGTATTTGGCCCCAGAAATGACAAAGTAAGACAACAGTGTTGGGATCTATTTTCCAGTTTTAAAGGAAAATCTAAGATCAGTTTGGTAAAATTACCTAAGGTCACCAGCTGGTGAAATGCAGAGACAAAATTCAAACCAAGCTATAAGTGATTGTCTGGCTTTTCACTAGTATTTTTAACTTAAAAATTTGCACTTAGTCAATTAACATGCACATTAAATGAATGCTATATCTCCCAGAGAGGTCAGTTTTCCCATAGAATGGTTCCCAAGTTTCTTGGTTGGGAGATAAAACTTGGCTGGGAGTATACGAGGATCTTCTGTTACAGCCCCTTGCCCTAGCCCCAAGTGGGTAAATTTTACAGATATTAAAGCAAAAGGCTCTTACCTTTTCTATATAGTCATTTTCAAAGCATCTATTTTCAGTTCCATTCCACAACACTGTCTCCATAGGTGGAAAGTAAGAAAGAAGGAACAATTGAAGGAAGGTAGGAAGAAAGGAAAGAAAAAAAAGGAAGATACAAGAGGAAGGAGGGATGGAGGGAGGAAAAAGAGAATGAATGGAATGTCATTCTTTAAAAGAATATTCAATCACATGATAATAAACTTCCTATTTTACATAATTTTTCTTAATTAATACTTCTTTGGCTTCACTATTAAGTAGTAAAGAACAATTCTATTCTGACACAATAGCTGTCTTGGGATTTGGCTTCCAGAACCATCCAGGAGGCAAAATTACAACTCCACTATCAAGTGTATAGTTTGTTTTAATCACAAAATCTGTCCTTATAAAATCTGCATCCCACAAGAACATTTGTGGATTTAACAAATATCCTATTTAGCTTCTCTAAACTTGGAATTGGATATCAATACTGCCTTAAAATTATCTGTGGCAGACTTTTAAGTGTTTTGGAAGAGGAAGAGAGGGGAGGAGAAAAGATGTCTTAAAACCAATGATTCAAGGCTAGAGGTCACTGCCTGGGAAATGAAGCCTCTGGTGAGCATCCTGGTGTTTGCACTCTAGCTATACGTGGTTCATGCTTTGCAAAGTTCCCTCATTTTGCATCATGAGCCCTGGCTGAAGTTATTCAGGGAGATGTGCCAGCTATGGAGAACATGATTTAGAACTGTTCTCCTAGACTGCAAACTCCCTGTCTGGCATTGTATTGGATTAACACAGCTGCTGCTCAAAACCCAGGAATGTGAAAGAGAATAGCCATGTCCTTGGTTAGTGTGGGCTTGAGCTAGCATGATCTTGGAGGCAGAGGTACTGAAAAATGGAAAAGCCCTGAGCCATCATGCTTTTGGACAAACCAGCAAACCATCTGTGGGCCCACAGAAAAGGCCTATGAGAATGCCTACCCATACACAGAGCTAAACTCTCAGATGACCACCAACTTCAATCTTAGATGCACATGAAACACAAAGTGCTTTGTGATTCAATATAAAGTGCACAGCATTAAATGGAATACTTAAAGAATAAAAGATATTTATCTTGCACATGTTTTTCTGTTTCTGTTGGTTAAAATGACGTAAGGGCTTAATAGCTACTTTGTGGTCATAATCTGACTTAATTTTTAGGTTCTTCTGGCTTCAGCAGATCTAAAAATCTCTAGTGTCATCCAGAGTTTGATTCAGTGTTCCATAGTTAAAATTATATCAGGATGAAAAAATAAACTATAATAGGGAGCAAATGTGACTTTATCAAGTTACAGCAAATGTTTGTTTATATATCTGATAAAATATCAGAATTTTCTATGCTTCTCTTGATCATGCAAAGGCAATTAAACTTTAATGACATCTAAATGGAATTAAAAGTAATAAGAAAGATACAAGGTTAAATACCTCAATAAATATGAAATATATCTGTTCTGAATTTACATTTTTAAAATTATGGACACTGCATAATTAATTGAATGAAATTTTGCATGGTGGGAGAGTTTAATACTTACATCTTTGAATGAGCTACATATATATAGGTTGTAAATCTACATTACTTGATAAGTGAGAAGAAAAATACTTGCTATGTCAATGGGAAATCATTTACACTTATTTTGGTGCACTAAAGAGCTATAACAAGACAAAATAAAGTTTTTCTAAGGTGCATTTTCCTTGACAGGATAAAGCAGCCAATGTAAACATAAAAAGTACTATACTCATTGGGAAAGATGAAGAAAAATAAAGCAATTACAACAGCAACTTTCACACAGAGAGTTTTACAGCACTGTATTAATATAATTCATTCTTCAAAAACAAATAGCTCCATTTCTTACAGATGTTCCAAAGCCCTAATACATGCTCTATGGAATTTCTAAACTGCCTATTAAATCCTTCAAAAACTGTTCTAGAGATGACTGTTAATGGACAGGGTAACATAAACAGTTCAGTTCCTAGACTCTACTAATTGTTATTATATGTATACACAATAAAGACACGTATTTCAGAATAAGGTCATTCCACTTAGTCCTCAGAGTCCATTGGTGTAATCTTTTCTACTATATTTCTTTTGACAAGTAAAAATTTGATATATCAGAAAGCAGATTTCCAGCATGAACTAAGACTTTACCACCAATATCCCTACTCTAATAACATCAACCCATTTTAATACAGTGGTTGAATTATATGACTAGGTACACAGGTTTTGCAAAGCATTGAGGTATTGATGTATTATAATTCAACTCTTGAGAATTACATACTTTAGCACAAGAATATTTCTGCTTAAGATCCATGTGTTCAAAACAATGTCTTAAATTAACTCTGCCTATTATTATGATTGTATCCTGTTGCAAATGAGAAACAAGAGTCATCTTCAGAGTAATAAAATCACAGTGACTCTTAAAGTCCAATGACCCTGATATTGTTGTCATATTTATCATTAATTATTACTCTGAGACTAAATTCTTCTTTCAGTGCCCACCTTTTCTTTAAGTTTTAAACTTATTGTAGCTCT
The DNA here is from genome assembly GCA_004025085.1 of Thryonomys swinderianus. Classification (NCBI taxonomy): domain Eukaryota; kingdom Metazoa; phylum Chordata; class Mammalia; order Rodentia; family Thryonomyidae; genus Thryonomys; species Thryonomys swinderianus. The sequence continues at coordinate 10,121 of PVIC010054225.1, forward strand.
TCTATTACCACATTAAACACATCAATGCTAGTTTTCAGAAATTTTCCATATTACTCATGTGCATTGATTTGTAAATTCTCAGTACAATTTTTTATTTCCTTGGACTGAAAAGATGGATCTAAATGACAGATGGATAGCAATTATTTGGGAGAAAAGGACCTTATCAAACCTTCTTGATTTGGTTAACTCCTCCACACTTTCATTTCTACATGGGTAATAACACCACTATTTGAACTTAAAGTACAAGAAAATCAATGCAGTGAATAGGAGTTTTTCAGAATCTTGTGATAAACCTTTTAAAAATCACTACAGTTACAAAAACACAGTTAACTATTAGTATGAAAATTTATATTAATACCATCCTGTAATGGTTTAGATTCACATTCTTCACAAAATGAGCAAACTTACCAACATAATTATGATTTTCCTGCAATCATATGAAATACTGTACAGCTACACACACACACACACACACACACACACTGGCAACAAGGTAAAATTCTTTAAAAAAAATACTAAGGGGGCCAGAGGGTTAGCTCAGTGGTTCTGGCGCCTCCCTCGCAAGCGCAAGGCTCTGAGTTTGATCCCGGTAACCATACAATGCTGGGCGTGGTGACTCACGCCCACCAGCCATCAATACCACATACCACATTGCAGGGCTGGTGACTAACGCCTGTAATCCCAGCACTCGGGAGACAGAGGCAGGAGGATTGCTGAGTTCCAGGCTTGCCTAGGCTACATAGTGAGCTGAGGGCCAGCCTGAACTACAAAGCGAGACCCTGTCTCAAAAAAAAAAAAAAAAAAAAAGACTTCTAAGACTAGAATTTACTTAAATTTGGTTCCGTGTCTTGACCTAAGTGATACAAACCTAATGTGGTTTAACAGTCCAGTGGGTCTGATTTTCTTTGGGGTTTTGGCAGGTATGTAATAAGATAGATTGGGTCTGAACTTTTTCATGTTGAGGCTATAGAGTCTATGAAACCATCTGTGGACAAGACAGGTAAATTTATCATGAGCATTCAGAACATAGGTTAAGATGAGTATATTAAATTTGTGAGATACAGAAAAATTAAAGGACCAGCTTCTCAGATGACTATGTGATATTAGCTGGAACAATGGAGTCAATTTCCCCTATCCTAAAATAGAGGGAGGCAATAGATCTGTAGGCAATTTAGGATAAAAAGATATAGATAAAAGATATCTTAAAAAAGATTTAGCTTTGATACATTTAAAAAGATATAGCTTTGATACATTTAAGCCAAAGAAAAGGCTATTTTTTTTTTTTTTTGCTTTTTTTGGAGACAGGGTCTTGCTTTGTAGTTCAGGCTGGCCCTGAGCTCACTATGGTGCCCAGGCAAGCCGCCGCGAACTCAGCAATCCTCCTGTCTCTGCCTCCCGAGTGCTGGGATTACAGGCGTGAGCCACCACGCCCAGCATTATATGTGGTAACTGGGGATCGAACTCAGGTCCTTACGCTTGTGAGGCAGGC
>PVIC010054226.1:0-11610 GCA_004025085.1 Thryonomys swinderianus
GCGTGAACACATGGATTATACAGCCAAGGAGAAGGGTGAGGACTGATGGGTAAAAAGGTACTACAAGGAACCATCAGTGACAAGGAATCTTCCAGCCCAAACTAACCTAACAGGACTGTTGCTGAGGACAGGTCAAGGTAATTAGGACTTTCCTGGGGAAGTGAAGAATGAAGAACCTAGTTAGAGATGGAGGGTGGAGAGCTGTTTGCAGGCTGCTTTAGCAGAGTTCTTTGCCAAAAGTGGATTTACAAGGAAGTGCACAGATCCCTAGGAGAAGATCTAGGAATATGGCGAAAGTTTGGCCGAGCAAAAAGTTTGTGGCACATGAGGAAGAAACTATGCCAAAGGTCTATGACCCATATCAACACATGAAGTTAATGAATAAAAGAATTAGCAATCATCCTATAATTAGCACTAATACCTTAAGAAATCTAAGCATGGTGGAAACGGGTGAGTGGACAACACTGGCTCCTCTCAGGAATCCCCTTCTTCAGCCTCCACAGAAAGAAAAATCTGCTATGTGGGGTTTGAGTCAGATACTTGGACATTTCCTGCCTGGTCTTCTAAAGTTCAGAACATGGTTACTTTTACAGATTGGAGTATTCCTAGGCACCATCAGGGCTGCCTGAGATCAGACCCCCATTTATCTCCTCCATGAAGCCACCGCATGCCCCTCACTCCCAGACGAAATACTAGAATAATCAGTAAGGATTAGCGAATTGAGAGAGCCCTGAATGGTATTTGTGGTCCTACCATGCACCAAAACATCTCAGTTTATGTTTCTGTGTTCCCTTTTTGCTACTGGGACAAAATACCTAATACACACAACTTAAAAGAAGAAGGATTTAGTTTGGCTCATGATTGCAGAAGTTTCAGTCCATGGCTGCCTGGGTTCCAGGGAGAAGCATCATCACAGCTGAGGGAGAAGTAAACGACTTGACTCATCGCAGGCAGAAGCAGAAGGAGCAGAAAAACTAGAGCTGGAGACACGCCTCTGAGGGCACACCCCTACTGCCTCCTCCAATGAGGGCCTACCTCCTGAGCGTACGTTCAGCTGTGTCATCCGTCAATACATAGATCTGCTGATGGGTGGAGTGCCCTCACGGTTCAGTAGCCTCTCGAAAGTCCCAATTCTGAGCACATGAGACTTGGGGGAATATTTTAGACCTAAAACATAATAGTATCTATGTACGCTTTGCTTCTACAGCTTAGAAGGCACTGTCTGTGGTGGCTCTTGTCGAAGGAAATCCCTGCTCTCAGAAACCATCCTTTCTGAAGTCTTCACTTACCACTCCAAGCAGCTATAGTTTGCTCCACTCCCATCCCCATAGTCCTGTGCACTGTGGATGTGTAACACTTACTTCACCCACCTGATGATCATGAGATCGCTTTTCTGTCTGGCAAACAGGTAGGGCTTTTCCAGACATCTACCGGGGAGCACAAATATAAACGTAATCAGCACAGTGCGAAGTGGCCAAGTACTTCATTTAGCTGCACCTACTCAGATAAGAGGCTACCAAGTACACAGTGATTGTTCTCACATCCCCCGAAGACACCCTGCATCCATTTAGAAGGGAAGTCGATTCACTCACATACTGCTATCGAGTATCATCTCTCTGCTTCCTTACCAATGATCTATTTCTCTAAACCAAATTACTTCAAAACTAACTGGATTTTAAAAGCAAAGAGACAAAATCTTCAAAGTTTTGAATCATATTGGTTGTGTGAATTTGAATCATATTGGTTCTGGTTAGTGTGGGAGGGGCCACTAGGCTCCACTCCCCTGTATCAGCTAGAGCAGCCCAGCCAGATCTGGGGGATACAAAATCACTCCATGCTCACAGCCATCTGAGGGCAGTTCAGGTGACCACAAAGGCCTACATATGGCAGGACCTCTCTTTGCTTATCCTCCAGGCTTTGTCTCTGTGTGACATCTCCCAGCACGGTGTCCAGACATGGATGTAGGCCCGGCTACATGGCCTCATGGCTGCTAAATGGGCTGCAGAAGAAGGGAGCATGGAGAATGCTTCTTTGTCTTCCCTGGATTTTTGCACACTCTCTGGTAAACTTTAAGACAGTCCTCTAGTCCAGCTTCCTAGCCGTGGCCTGGTCCTTCTTGACTCCCAAAAGGTTTGCGCTCCCTGGCATAAGGGAGAAGCACCCCAAGAACTTAGTGTCTGCAGGGATGTCTGGTCATTTTTGGCTCCTCAGCGTTTTCTATGTCGCCCTCACATCCCACCACCACCACACTCCATTCAGATTGAATTAATATATTGCACATTCTGTCACAAAGGCCTCTATACTCTTGTCTTTCTCAACAACTGGGAGCTTTTAAACTTTAAGGACTGTGCACAAAGCTACTATCTTTTGTCTAGAAAATGTGTGTAAGCAGACACTAAAATTTCCCTTATGATAACAGGCTTTCAACCCTCCAGTAAGGAACCTCTGTGCTGATTTGAGGGTTTGCTTTGGAGGAAGGTTGATTTTGTTTTACATTGTCTTTGTGGCTCTATTGCTTGGCACAATGACTGACACGTTGGTGAAGAAGTCAGTGGCTCAGTGAATGAATGAATCACTCAATGGGTATTTGAGGACAGTACCCACATCAAAGTTTCCTCTGGATAGAGTAGAATAAGGGCCTCCTCTCAGCTCAGCATACAGTGTCATCTAATGATTAAACAAGAACAAGGAGAGGATTCCAGAAGCATTCACAGTCAAATCCTTCAAGCCTGCCCTGAAAGCCAGGGAGTCTGAGCATTTAGGAGAGGCTTTGTCTTAAAGGTAACTCCTGGATCCCTGTCTCAGGCCGGATCAAGACCTAAGCCTGTGTGAAGGATAGGAGCTTAACTGCTGGTCACGTGACCCGCCTCCTCAGCCTCCATGTTTCCCTGTTGACAGAGGCTGTCCTTGGGGCCTGGCCTGGGGAGGAATGTGGGAGCTGCCAGAGGAAAGGCAGAGCTGCCACTCACTTTCAGATTCCTTCCTGGAGCAGGGGAAGGAGCCGGTTCTTAGCCCTTATGTAAATATATGGGCAGAAACTTCAAAGGCATGGGTAAATTCTGAAATGCGGTCCTAGTGTGGCCAAACCTGATAATTTAATTTAACAGTCTGTTTTCTCTTCTCCTCCCCTCACTCCCTGCTCCTCAAGGAACACAGAAGGCTTTGTGGATCTGATTTCATCAGTCTTCAGGAAATCCTGGAGAAAGACAGACTTGGATGGAGGCTAAATCCCTTGGGTCTAAGGATACAGTATCTGCAGAACCAGTTTAGTCTTCCTCTCCCAAATACCAACAGCCGTGCCAGCAACCTTCCAAATACCTGCCAACAGCAGAGAGACTTAGGGGCAAAGGTGGCAAATTAATGAGTGTCTCAGTGGAGGGATCCTTAATCTACCTATATTTTACATCAGTTACCCTAGACTCATGAATCCCCAAATAACCTATAATCTAAAAAACGTTTCTATCTCACCTCTATCTAATAAACCTGTATAATATGATGTAGTTAATAAGGAATGCTTATGGCAATAATCTATAGCATATATTATGTAATTAACCTAGAATAATGTCATATTTAATAAAAGCCAAATTATTCTATATATTCCATAATAAAACTTTGCTGCTTAATAATAGTTTAAGAGTAGGTGCCTGACCTCCATTAAAGTAGGTTAAGTTTTCTCAGGTTCTGTATTCAGGCTGCTTGGGAGCCACATGGTCAAGGGCACAGAGAGGCTGAGGACAAGGGCTCAGAGGGTCCCCAGTCCTGCCTCTGTCTTCAGCATCTGTGCCCACTTTATCTGAAGAAAGAATTCAAGTATGGATTTTCACCAGCATAGGAAGCTGCTGCTCTCAACTGTCCCCAGAAGACCAAATCTGGCCAAGCTGACAGAGTTCTTTAACCGCAAAAATATTGAGAGAGAAAATTGTCAATGATTCCTACATGACCAGCAGGGAAGTTTGAGTAGATCTTGCTCAAATTTCCTGATAACGGATAAAGAGCTCTTTTCACCCAGAGATGGTACAAAAGAGACCAGTCCAAATAATACAAACATACACTCATGCACGCACATCCACACATGCATGTACACCCACACATGCACGTACACACACATACATACATGCATGCACGCACTCTCCTCATCAGGAGAGGCTTTGCTGGAAAGGAGAAGAAAGGACTTCAGCTGAACTGGGGCTTCAGCTAAAGGGAATTAGCAATTGGCAGAGAGGCTAACTGAGCTGTTGCTCACAGAACAGAGTATTAGGCTTTTATTGGTGTTCTGGGATGAGATAAATATAGTAATTTTCACTGCCTTGGACATAGTTCCAAAAGGATGTGTCTTCTTGAGACGGACTTCAGCCACTGAAGGGCCAGCTCATCCATCTTGAGGCTGGTGAATTTTTTAATATCTAGTCCCACAATCCTGCACCCTGGCCTTGTATTTGGGAGGCTAACAGGTAGACAATTTTACTGATGTATTGAGAGAGAATACAGACCTTCCATATGGAATTGGGCAACCATGGATTAATTTATTAGACAACTAAGAGTTAACTAGGTAATTATGCTTTCTGTGACCATAACAACTGGTGTAATCTGCCACCCAAGTAGCATAACAGACTCAAAGTCCTCCCAGAGCTCTTTGCTACCCAGCTCTCCACTGCTCTGCACCCTGCTTGCTATATTGCCAGGGTAATTCCAATGGAATTAAGCTTCATAATGTAAAAAGAGGTATATAAATAAGCACAAATTTTATTCAGTGCTCTCAATATTGACAGGAGTCACTTGCTGATCCCTCAGCATCATTAAAAGCTGCTTTTTGCTCCTATCTTTACATGAAGAGTGGTCCATTCAGTCTTACAGTTTCCTGCTTCAGAATTACTGAGTTACTCTCACAACTGGTGTCATTTTTTTATAAGCATCATGACCTTATGACAGGGATGGAAAGAACAAGGATTGACTAGAGGACACACAGGCCAGCTCCAGTGGGCCATAGACCAAGCGAACCCTGTGTCATCGTCTCAGTCAAAATATTTCTTGTTCACAACCATGTATGTAACTATGCAGAGATAAGTGGAATCTGACTAAATGACTGACAGCAAAGCAGACAGACCTACGATGAAGACAGAGATTCCAGGCCTGTTACCCTGTTTTTATCACTTATCAAATATCTAAAGGCCAACAGAAGAAGAATCAGCATCCTTAACAAAAGAACTTTTAGGCTCCTGGGCTATAACCCAGGCAACTGTTATCATAACTCCCACATTAGACATGCTGTCACAGGAAAGCTACTGGGAAGCTGAGAATGTAATTCCCAATTATGTGACCTTCAAAATTAGTGATTTGAAGTTGACTAAGAACAACTAAAGCTACGGGCTGTGTTATGTCTTTTTCTTGGTAACATATTCTCATTTTATGTAGACATTCTGCTTTTGTGGTTTTTATCAGAGCCTCATGGTGGGTCCTTTGAAACATTCCATTCTAAAAAGGATAATAGTAACTGGGCATTTATCTTATCACCCCCAGCTCTCTGTACCACCATAGTGGACTGTAACAATCCCAGGCTCCATTTTAGTGTTACCACTATTCTCAAAGTTTTCAGGTTCAGGAAGATAAAATCTTGCTTGATTGTGCAGCCTGTGTCAAGTATCTCTTATTGTCCTCTTAAATTTAATCTCACAACATAAATGATGCAGGAAAAGTTTAATGTCACTAAGTTTCAGAGTCTACGTTCAATATGTACTGAATAAGTTCCCAAGAAATAGGGGGTAATCTTTTACACTACTTTACACATAGAAGGTTCACACTTTTCAAAATTTCTGTTGAAGTAAAATTGGTTTTGTTCCATTCACTATTTATCTGGTTTAAAAAGGAGGTATGATCTCAGTATACTCAATGTTTACAGAAGGAGAAAATAAGCTCTCACATTACATATAAATGATTTAAACATGGTACATTGTTTTAGAATGTTACTTTATGATTTAAGGATACAACATTGATATTTAAAAACTAGTTGTGTGATACATAGGCAAAATGTCACCAGAATGGGAGAAAGTGCCAATTAAGTCATTTATCATGAAAGCATGTTGAAAGATTCTAGATCTATGTGCACAGAGACCATTATATTATTTAGACCTACATTTTTACTCATAAGTTCATGTCAATAAAATGATATAAACTCATTCTCATTAAGCATAATGAATTCATCCAACTCAGTGGATAATGTAGAACATATGTCAGGATGTCCTTCTAATATGCTCACTTCAGTGATGTCACAGAGCTTGCTGACTTGTGCCTCCCCAGGTCACTAAGGGTCAAGTCATCACACATTGGCTCTAAGGGCCATCTCTCATTTGCAACTGTAGACTGAGACCTGTCACTAAACTAATGTCACCCAACATGTATTTTAAATATCGCTAGTCCTTTGGGATGGTAAAAGTAAAAAGTAAAGAGAAAGGCAACGAAAAACTAAAGTGTAATTCCTATGACTCTTTATATTTGACAAGTACAGAATTAAATAACTGCTATCACAAGATCTCTCAGAGCCCTTCAAAAGAGAGCTGTGCATTATGACTTTGCAAGTGGAGATCTGGAATGTTCAGTGCTTAGCACTCTACTTGCCTGGAACATTAGAAATATTTATGATCCATGAGAACCATTCAGAGCAATACTAGAAAACAATCCTGTCCAACTTGCCCCTGTCACTGAGGATGACTCTATTCATGTCTTGAAACCCTCAATTCCCATTCTAGTACATTTACTCTAAACTGGGTTGTGGCCAAATGTTTCTCCAGATGCTTCCACTTATCCTCCCTCTCCCTCTCCCTCTCCCTCTCCCTTCTCTCTCTCTCCCTCCCCCACACACAGACAAAAAGAGGCCATGCCTTTAAGAAACCATAGCAACACACAGATGCAGGTGAAGCAGGTGACTGATGCAGGTGACGCAGAACAGTCATACACTGCTAAATGCTGCTTCCGCCTTGCGCCTAATCTCACCCCGCCCTAAACACTGTTCCCTCCCTCTCATCCAATAACAACCCAAGGTGCCCTATGTGAATGCCTGTACCTTCCAAAAATAAAGAAGAAGTCTCTTGACCAACAAGGAGTCTGGGTGTTGTGATTCTGCAACCCCACTCACCTGGATGGAGACGGCAGGGTAACCAGACCAGGCCAGATTACACTGGATGACTTGTTAACAAAGAGATTTACTTCTTTTGTATCTCTGGAGTCTAGGCAGTGGGAGATCAGTGTGCCAACAGACTTGATGACTGGTAACCAGACATGTTTTGTATCGTGTCTTCGTATGTCAAAAGTGGCAAGGACATATTCTGGTGTCTCCTGTAGAAGAGCACTAGTCCCTGCACAAGAGCTCTCCCTTACTCTGTGAATTCCACAAAGCTTCACCTTTAATGCCATCACGTTCCCTTTTCTTTTCTTCATGACTTTTGTTGTGGTTAACCTAAAACACTGTAGTGCTTTGCTTTGCCTATCTTAAATTTTAGATAAAAGAAACCATATTATGTATGTGATGTGACCATTAACCTTGACTGTCAACTTGGCTAGCCTGGACACCTAGGAAACTGTTAAAGCACATTTCTGGGTGTGTCTGGTGAGTGGTGGATGTGAGACCTTGAGGACTCTGCACAGGTGCCAGCCCTTCCTCTCCACCCCTGTTCTCCCACTCTGCTGCCTGACCGCTAGGAGGCAAGCAGCTTCTCTCCCCACACCTTCCACCATGACTTTCCTGCCTGGAGCCAGATGACCACAGACTGAAACCTCTGAAACCATGAGCCAAATTTTAAATCTTTCTGCCACAGATCCCAAGTATTTTGTTCCAGTAGGCTGGAAGTTGATCAGTAGATTATATATTCTTTTTTAGTTTGTTCTTTTCACTCAACTTTGAGATTCATAAAGATAAATAAAACTTTCCTTTCTTGAATCCCATTGCTGTGTCTTATTTCACAATTGAAGGCATCACATATTGTCTCATTTCCATTATAGAAGGACATTTGATTATTCCTTACAATTTGTTATTACAAAAAACACATACATAGGCTTATATATGGGCCATGTTGTACAAGTACAAGAATTTCCTAGGATGAAGCTCTTCATTTCTTTTTGCAAGAGTACTCATTGAAACTTTTTGAAAGGTAAACATTTCTCAGATATTTTAAAGGGGGTCTCCAAAAGTTTGTAATCAAAGATTAAATCATTGCAAATATCAATACTCGTCATGCTGTTAATATAGTCAAAACTTATAGCAATGTAAATTCAAGTACGAAGACATCAGAAGCTGGCATTTTCTTTTGCCAGTTTCTTCGAGTGTCCATCTTCTGTGGGCGTAAGGGAAAGCATGGAGTTGTGCTGAGGTGCTGCCCTCTTACAAAGAGATTCCATTTAGGCAGTTTATTTTCAGGCTAGTTTACTCACAAATATGGGTATTTAAAAAGAGATGTGGCATCACTTCTCAGCCTTTTGGCTAAGATCAAGTGTAAAAAGCGATGTGGGCCGCCATTGGCTATTCATGTGTAGAGTCACAGAGAAGCTAGCCCCAGCCTTCCTACTTTTCCCCTTTTTCTTGGTTTTCCATCTTTGGCCAGGGTCCTTGAAGCTAAAAAGCTAAAAATCACATTAATGCAAAATAAGTATAAGTAGACATACATTATTACGATGATGAATTCTACAGCTAAAGGCAGGAACAAAAGGGTGAACTAACTCTTCACTACAGAAGCTACAACTGGACCAGCTTCCTCCTCAGGTCATGATAAGGCTTTGGTTGGTTTCTAGACAGAAAAAGCACAATAGATTCTTCAAGATAAAAATGGAAAGAGGAACAGATCCTGCACCATTGATGTTCGGCCTGCATTCTGAAATTGGCTTTAAAGTAAGAAGCTCCAGACCTTCTACCATACAAGAAAGCAAAAGAGACCAGACTTGGAAAGACTGCAGGAAATGAGAGTGGCAGCAGCTCTTGATAGCAGCCCTAATTAGGGATGAAGGAAGTTGAAAAGGAAGAGTTAAAAATTTTATGCCCACATCACCTGGAGACTAGATAAAGAAGGTGTGGTTTTTCTATAACAGAGTATTACTCTGCCATAAAGAATGATAAGTTTGAGTCATATTCAAATGGATGTACCTTCAGGACATACTCATAAGTGAAATAAATAGGTCATAGATGTGTAAATAGATCTTTTCTGTGGTATGCAAAACTGAAGATGTAAATAAGCTCTAGAATATATGGTAGATATTGTGAAATAGAAAATATTCAAAGGAAATGGGGTGTAGGGGTAAGTAACAAGGGGAAGAAAAAATATGGTAATAAAAAGGGAAACAAAGCTTATGTATATGGGGTAGAGGGTTGTAGAGTGGGTGGGGGGTGGGAAAAATGAGAATTAAATTGTGTTATAGGCTGGTACAAATTCTCAATATTGTGTGGGATCACCATGTATATATATAATGCATCAATAAAGATTCAAATTTTAAAAATGTATGCACACAATATGCATGAAATACAAGGCTGGATGTAGCGGAGCCACTTTCCTTCTCTCTCTCCCTCTGGTGGGTCCTTTAGGTGCCAGAACTAGCTACAGGGGCAGCAGCTGATATGAATGGAAGCAGCACTCTGCTGCGTGAGCTTCAGGTCTGCATTGTATTAGCGTAAGTGACAGGGACCCTGCTTGCAATTTGATTCACAGGAGTCGACTGTGTCTGATGTTTTACTAACAATTTAGGTAAATATGCCGAAACCAATATGTTCAGCCAGGTGCTGAACAAATTTAGCTTAGTGTGGAACGAACCCCACAAATCTGTGTCCCCAGATGGAAGCGCTGAGTTACAAATTAGTGCAATTCAAACAGAAGAGTTTGGACCAGGGGACAGCTTGAAGAGATCAAAGGGAAATTCGAAGGGAAATTGGATATAGTTGCAAGCCAGTTCATTAGAAGGCAAAGGGTTCTTAATTACTTTATTCCAGTTTTTCCCCATTCAAAGAACTAATATTCTCACTATTCCAGGTTGACCCTAAACTTCCTGAATGGTCACGAATACAGGAAAGTTCTATGTCACACTAATACATAAGATATTAAGGAATTTTCCTCTGTCGTTTTTACTCTGAAGCAAAGTGTGAAATTCCGCATCATCAGAATCCTATTCTAAATAGTTTTTACACAGAAATGTCAGCAAGAAATATTTCTTCATTTGCTTTCATTTCTCTGTATTCCCATCTATTTGCTTATTATGTTCTTCAAACAATACATTATTTTATAGTTGTAAGTAACCAGCACCAGTACCCTTTAGGTTGTTTTACCATATCATCTCTCTGTATGCATGTAAAATTGCAAAACTTTAGGTGTTTACATTCCATGGAAGGTAATAGCAAGAAGGAAAGGATGTGCAAAGTGGTAGGCAGATCAGAGAGGATAGGAGCAAAGACCTGAAAGATGAGTAAAGGTCAGAAGAGACAGATTTGTTGTTGTTGTTTGTTTTGGTTTTTTGTTTTTGCTTTCTTTTTTTTTGAGACACAGTCTCATTTTGTAGTTCAGGCTGGCCCTGAGCTCACTGTGGAGCCCAGCCAAGCCTTGAACTCAGCAATCCTCCTGTCTCTGCCTCCCGAGTGCTGGGATTACAGGCGTGAGCCACTACGCCCAGCACTGTGGTATGTGGTATTGATTGCTGGTGGGCATGAGTCACCATGCCCAACATTGTACATGGTTACCAGTGATTGAACTCAGGACCTTGAGCTTGCAAGGCAGGTGCTGGAACCACTGAGCTAAATCCCTGGCCCTGTTTGTTTTTGTTTTTATAAATAGTTTGAGAGCAAATAAGTGATTCCTTGGTTTTCAGTTTCCAAAAAGAGAAGAATGAGCATCTCACTCAAACTGAGTCAAGTGATACAACTTGACACTTTTAAACTGGTGACACTGGACCCTTTTTTCTTTAATAGGGTATAGATGACATTTCAGGATCTCAGGGGGACAGGAATGTAGTGTGCATATGAGATGAATATGAGTCTTTGAGAACAACCAATATGCTACACACAGTAGGGATAATAACTCCTCCTTCCTTAGAGATGTCTATATCCTAATGTACAGAACATATTATATTGAATAATTATAGAGAATATATTTACATTTCACTACAGTTATGATATTATTGTTTTACCATATTTGTATTGAATATATTATATTGTGCACAGGGGGCATTAACATTACAGGCTTAATTCAGGTTGGAATTAAATTTGAAACACTACCTCATACAATTCAGAAATCCACACCAGCTTAAGTAACATTTGAATGTTAAAAATGTAATCATCAGGAGTCCTGCCCACCAGCCCACTCCACCCCAAGTGGCACAGACGACTTGGCTGCTCTGGGCGCCATTCCGTTCCTGGCAGTGGCAGAGGACTGAGGCCTGCCCACCAGCCTGCTAGACCCTGGAGCCATGCAGTGAGAAGTCAGGTACAGACCCCAGGCGCCATCACCACCACGGAGGACTGAGGCCCGCTGGCTGGCCCCACCCCCACCCCAGAGCTGTGTTGTGAGGACTCAGGTCAGAGAGGAGCTGGAGCCATTTCCTGCATCCCTCCACACTGCAGCCGTGCTGAGAAACCAGGCAAGATTT